>JAQQZS010000013.1:16391525-16401899 GCA_030068045.1 Platyallabes tihoni | reverse complement strand
TGTTCATGTTTGCATGTTTTTATATTGGGAGCGATCTTAACAGTACTGAATACTTGACTACTACTATAGTGATACAATGTATGCTGTCATTTATAAGTAAATCTAGATATAACAAACATTAACGTATCATGGTGAAGAAAAAACTGCGATTTCCTGGTAACAAAATTGTGGCGAGTAAAAAGGCTGAATGGCGAGTGACTCCGGAAATCCACTAGCCACATTGGCCAGTGAGCAAAAAAGTGAATGTCAAGCCCTGGCGTACACGTCCGCACACTGATCACGACAATGTGTCTGCTTTCTTCTCAGATTTCGAGAGAAATGTACGGTCCAGGAATGATTCCTTATCTTGGATTATTAAAGGAAAAAAATGTAATTAATAGATATAAACTTTTCAAGTGGCTTAACCGAACCAGGGTCACGACTCGATGCTCTCTAAAAGTGAGTTTCCAATTTCAGAACCTGTTTTATCATGAAACAAGGACAAGAGATCAATATTATATAAGGATAACAAACTGCTCATAAAAGGAAAATCCATCTGGATCCATTACAGGACGTGCATTTGCATTCTGTTTAGCAATCCGACTACAAATAAGCTATTTATTCGGAGAGCACCATGCTAATTCACACTTGAACAAATTAGTATGGCGTTGTTTTTTCACCTTGCTGATATGATACTTAAATTATCATTGTTTGTATTATGCTAAATAGCTGCAATTAGGCACTTTACTGCTTTTAAGAGGACAGCAGTAATTGCATTTAGCATGCTAACTCCTACCTAACATGCTAGGAAAGTTAGGAGAGTTAGTGTATAAACTAAACCAAATAAAGTAAATCTAGCTAGCTACCAGCTATGTATTCTAGTCTAACTCAAAATGTTCTTATATCTCGAGTACCTCATGATATACGTGGTTCTGTAATTGAGAAAAAGAAAAGCAAAGTTACCCATGCCATAATGTTTAAGACATGATGAGGAACTAAGAAGTTCTTCTTTAGCTAGTTCCTTACTTTCATCTAGCGGTGTAAAGTTCATATCTCAAGGGCAGCCAATACTGTAATCTCTGAACTCTATTGTACAGATGAATTATCTCTGCCCACTTTATTTGAAACATTATTAATCTAGACTATATAAAAGGTGAATACGGTGGCATGAAGGAGAGCATTGGGAACAGACCTGGCGCCCGTGTGTTCGTCCCCAGAGTGGTGGGTTATGTACTTTTTTGGATGTGTGCAGCTGTAACCTTGAAGGCTGAATTTACATCTCATGTGTTCTCCCCCATCCAGACTGTTTCAGGATTAACTGTACCTCCAGTAAGTGACCGTTCCTGTTTCTTCTTTATACCCTTTAACACGTTATACAATATAGTTTGAAAGATGACCTGAACTCATACCTGTATGACTTAAAAAAAAAAAAAAGAAAGAAAAAAGAAAAACGTGTATGAATGCGAGCTTTATGTTCAATACTTTTGATCAGCCCACGGCACCATTGCTGTGTTAGTCAACAGGGTGTTTACCTTTACAGATACTGCAGCTGAGGGTAAAAGGTTTGGCAATTGAATATGACATGAAAAAAAAACAGCAGATTTCAAAAGTCAAATTTTGTGTGTACTGTACGCTTTCATAGCCGTAATCAAATCGTGCATGGAAGATGGTAATAGTGATATTTGTAACAGTTCTGAATGCAATATACAGTACAGTTCGTATTCTTAATTAACTTGTTGGTACACCTCTTTTGGAGCCACAGGGATTTGAGGAAAATTTCTTTCTTGTTGTTTTTGTTGCATGATAAAGTATTGCCCAATTTGATTATTTTTTATAGCTCATTTAAAATGCATTTCTAAAAACACATTATGAAAAACAAGGAGCAAACATTTTGCACTTAAATTTAAATTATATATATTTATAAACAACAGAATAATTTTATATTATTTTGACTGATATAACGTAAAGGGCATCTATTACCCAAAATTCACTTTGAGACATTCAGTTGGGTCTCCTGTGTGCGTACAAGCAAATAATGTAAGGAGGGGGGGGGGGGGAATCCTGTTGTTTGTTTCCTTTTTCATTTTTAGTACAGACTCGGGCTTAAACAAGCAAACAGTAATTCCCCTCTACTGTGACCTCATATAAAAGACACCCCCTCCTCCCCCAGTTTGTTGTTCACCTCCATCCAGCTCTGCTGTTCTCTGGAGGGGTGTGGCTCAGCAGTGATGGTACCTACTGTAATTTACATAAAAACTGAAACTGAGTGAAACAAAGCAAGACTCATATACATATCCAAAGCAAGGCACAGTAAAATATGGGACCTTTAACATATAAGACGTAGTTGTTTTTAAAATGTTAAAGAAGCAACGTGGTAAGTAGAGCCAGGACACAAGGGCAAAACCCTCATCATGGACCATATAGTATACAAGTAGAGAACACTACAGATTGAGAATCAATTGAATTGTACAGCACAAATGGCAAGACTTCACAACAAGGAATCAAAAGAACAATATATAAGTAATGAAACAAATTAGGGGTAAACAAATTACTGTAGGGTGAACACAGTGGGGGAATCAGTCAGTGGTACGACAGGGGCGGAGACATGCCCAAGTCAAAACAAAAACATATTGAAAACTCGGGAAGAGAATCATGTAGGACTGTTCCCATTCTATATCACGATTTTATAAACATCCCAACTCTTTTTATTTTTTAAACAATCATAACAAACAATGTGCTCTTACCACACAATACGCTATGCTAAGCATATAGTTGAGACTGCTCCACCTGCAGGATTATAGAGGAACTGCAACATTTTTCCACTTGCAAATGCAAACATATATACATTTAAAATGTATTTTAAAAAGATTTAAAAAGAACAAGTGCAATACATGAATTGCTACACAAACGACCTGAGAAACAACTGAATTGATTGTTTTTTCGCATCGCAGCTAAAAACACACAATATTAGCATGCAGCTCTCGACTACTACTACTATTACTACTACTACTACTAATAATAATAATAATAATATGGCGGCACTGTGGATAAGTGGTTAGTGCTGTCGTTTCACACCTCCACAGTCCAGGTTTGATCCCCGCCTCATTGTCTGTGTGCATGGAGTCTGCATGATCTCCCTGTGCTTGGTGGGTTTCCTCTGGGTACTCCGGTTTCCTCCCACAGTTCAACGACCTGCAGATTAGGCTAATTAGCCTGTTGTGTGTGAAGGAGCATGCGAGTGTGTGTTTGTGTGTGTGCCCTGCGATGGATTGACACCCCATCCAGGGTGTACCCCGCCTCAGTCTCCTGAGATAGGTTACTGGCCCCCTGCGACCCTGTATACAGCATAAAGCGGTATAGATGATGAATGAATGAGTGAGAATAATAATAGATAAACCTACTTTGGAACTAATATAAGGAGCCTTTGCTATGCTAAATTACAGTTACGAATATTATATATTATAATTTAGGTTCTAGATGGAGTCTAGTCCATGATTTGACTAAAAAAAAAACAAAAAAAAAAACATTTAGAGACATAATAAATCAGTCATTAGATCAAATCATTTGTTATAATAGGAAACACCAACATGGTAGAATATTCAAATTTAGTGTTGATTTTCTTTCTAATGATGTCTGATGCAGTAAAAACTGAGAGCAGACCTGTGGGTCCCTCAGGCAGATGGGTCTGGGCCTCATTAGCTCCCCGTCCTCATTAGTAATGGTAGGTAGGGATGGGAAGGAGAGCAGCAGAATGACGAGGATTAACATGGCTGCCGCTGAGTCGTCACAACCTGCTGTTCCTAATGACCGAATTTTAGACTGACTCCAAACAGTCCAAAATCTCGAGTGTTTCTTAAATGGGGCTATTTTGTCCATGCACGAGTTCCCTTTTGTCGTTCTTTTTCAATTCACGCCATTTTGTCTTTCCTTATCCTGTCAGGCTTTTTGTAAATTGATGAGGCTTGTTGAAGCAGAAAGGAAGTATGGAGTGCAATTTTATTATTCTCATTAACCTGCCTCTCCAAGCACAGAGAGAGAGAGAGAGAGAGAGAGAGAGAAAGTGTAGAAGTAGTGAACAGCGAAAGAAAGCAAAAGGATTGAAGGTGGGAAGACAAAGCAAGAGTGGGATTAAAGAGTTAGTCTGCCCATTCATTATTCAATTCGCTAATGAATAAATGATTTCTCAGGGGTCGCAAATGATTCACAGTGTTTTTTATACCCAATGACTCAACAGCTAGAGCCCACTGCACCCCTCCCCACCTTTTTTCTTTTCCTCGTCCTATGTGTTTTACTTTATTGTCCTTTACAACAAAGCTCCCAAGGCTTTCCAGAAGTGAATAGCGCTTATTTTCCATGCATGGCCCATTTTCTTTTTACAGCCTTTGCTAATCAATGTTTTCAACACACCCTAGAAAAAGATTCTTTGCTGACCTTCAGTTTACAGGCACCAACATTAGCATGAGCCGCAATAAAAACACATCATTACTTGGTAAATTGTTTGCAATCTCAAGCCACCTATATGGAGAGCAGCCACACCCACATAAAACGTTAGTTACTGTAGTACCATTAATTCTCATCATCTGTTTTCTCACATGAATACCACTGGCAATAAAGTGTACCATTGCTACTCATTAGCATCATATCCTTGAAGAGTATATGGTTGGTACGATTTATATGTAATTTAAACATTCATACCTTCAATGATCTTAAACAGATGTTGTATCCTGGTCAGGATCATATTTTTATACTGATCCCAAACCAGGAGCACTGCATGAAAGGTCAACACATCCTGAATGGGACACTGGTCTATCTTCAAAGCTTCAAGTCAAACCAGTATTGTCATATTTTTGGAAGCAATCAGAAACCAGACAATCCAGAATAAACGCACAAGAACACCTTGGGAAAACATGCAAAATTCAGCACATTATTCATGACCTCGAGATCTAACTGGAGCCCATGGATCTACAGTATGACGTAGTAAAGTTACAGCACCATTACCTCTAAAAGTGTGGTCCATATGGTTATTTAAAGTGAGGGTACATCACTTGCTAAAAGAAATTGCATACAAAAGATACAAGACATGGCTTTGATGGTACACGTCCTCCCTGTGAGAATACAGGACATTCCCACAAAATATATTTCCTTCATGCTATGAGACGTCCTATTACAAGACATCTATCCCTTGAGGATAGAAAGCATTCCACCGACATCTCTATACAAGACACCTTCTTTTGCACATATCCTTAGAGACCTTTTGGGGTACTATATATCCCCTTGAAATTAAAAGACGTTTGCATTTACATTCATGGCATCTGGCTTATCCAGAGTAGCTTACAAAATTGCTTTAAAGTCTCTTTTAATATAACTCCTGATTCTGGTTTCCTAGGTCATGGAGTAAGAATACCATTACTCTAAGAACTCAGTTGGGGACATTTTTGTAATTGTTTTAATTGCCAATTTAAACACTTTGGGAAGAGGTATAGGTCTTGAAACGCTGTTTGAAGGCTGTCACTTCACTGACTCGGCTGTTCTGACATATAGAGGAAGTTAATTCAATGAGCTAGGTGACAGAACAGAGAAGAGCCTTGGTGCATGCCTACCTTGTAACCTGAGAGATGGTCTGGCATCACTTTGAGTGTATAAAAACATCACATTGAGGATACCATTCATCCATCCTGAGGATACCCTACACCCCCTGAGGTTACCATACATTTCCAGAGGTTACCATACTGTACATTCCTTCAGGGGACACAATACATTCCCCTGAAGATATCAAAGATTCATCCTGAGGATACCATACATTTCCCATGAAGTTACTATACATCCCCCTTAAGACAACATATTCCCCATGAGGATACCATACGTCACCCCTGATGCTACCACATATTTCTCCTAAGGATAGCATATGTCCCCCACCCCCAGCCCAATTTTACTATCCATCCATTTCAAGATCCCATACATTCCCTGTGAGGATACCATAGAGTACATGCCCCCAAAGTTGCCATACTATTGCTAACCCATGGGGTTACCATACATCCTCTCTGAAGTTACTAGACATGCTCCCTGAGGTTACTAAACATCCCCCCCCCTTCCTAAATACCTTCCCTAAGGTTACCATATAGTCCTTCTGAGGTTACCATACATTGCCCATGAGGTTACAATATATTCCCTGTGAGAACACCATATAATCCCCATATGGGTAGCATAAATGCCCCTCGAGGTTACCAAGCATTCCCCATGAGGCTACCTTAAATTCATGATGTTATCATACAGTCCGGCTGAGGTTACTAGACATCTCCCCTGAGGGTACCACACATTTCCTTTGAGGTTACCATACACCCCCTGAGGGTACCACACATTCCCCCTGAGTTTTCTTACATTCCCTTTGAGGTTTCCTTCTTTGTACGTTTATTCCCTTAAGGGTACAATCCATCCTTTTGCCTTATTTTCTTGGTGCAAGGTGCAATGTAATAGAGTAATTTCAGTGTATTTCCTCCAACTCTGCAATCTGTGACATTTGAGTGTGCCAGAAATACCCAGAAACTTCACCAGCTCACATCAGCATGCATTGAAACCAGTCAATCAAAATGTAGGACGAGGAAACCTTGACATGGTCTGCAGTGTTGTACTGGTTCAGGTTAATTTGAATATCGAGGAAACTCTATTACAATCCCTTGCCATAATGCTCAATATTTGTCTACCACAAAAACAAAACGGGGTCCAATAGACTAGACAAATTGAAGTGTTTTGTGTCATTTTTTTCAATCTACTAAGAATTAAAACTTGACATTGAATCACTAATTGACTAGCAAAAAGAAAGAAAGAAATATTGGGGAATTGGACTATAACATATCATAACATGGACTACAAGTCAACATATTTAAAATAAACTGTATGGTAAAATAATGGTATATAGTATTGAATATAAGCAGAGAATTAAATACTTTTTTGGCTAATACAGTACTACGTACATTATTTTCTGTATGAGCAGCTGTGCTTTATAGGTCACTCAACCATCCCAAACATGCCCCTCTGGCTTTTACCAACCATGAGTTGGTACAAAATCCATGGGAAGTGGAAACAAATGGCAATTTCACAGTTTTTCAGGTACAAAAGATAAAACCTTGAGATACCTTATCTCAGACTTCTCTTTTTTCCCACAAATTAAGGGTTGCTCCAATTAATAATTAATGCAATTTCCTTATCCATGCAACAGCTTTTTCACTTAAGAGCAGTAATAACATGACCCACAAACAGCTGAAACCAGAGGGCACATTTATGCTCTAATTAACATGCTTTGCTTATCAGGGCAAGTCACAACTGACAGGATGGAGCAGGTAATGTTACACTCAGACCCGAGCACCCGAGTTCCCTAGAGCAACCCTGCATAGGGAAACCGTTCAAACACCACTCGGGCTAAACATGAATAAAAATACACCATGATGGCTTCCATGAGCTCAGTTTCCTTTTGTTGCCATGTGTTTGATGTCTTCCAGCGATTCAGGTGCTTCATGGATCATTTGCTTTTAGCACTTGTCCTCGGTGAGGGTCATTGGTTAGACATCATTTCTTATTTCTATATCAATTTAGCAGCTAACATATTTAGGATTAGTTCTTAGACTGCACAGCCAAGGACGGACTTGTTAAGGAACGATTAAGAATTTTAAGGATCTGAGGTCTACCACATTTCAAATATATTTATATAAGAGTGAGGAGAACATTGATTACATTTTGACAGGTAATTCATCTCTGTTTTATAAGGCTCTTTTTTCACTCTTTGATGGAGTAGCAGTCAGACTTCATAGCTATCTCTTAGCTTCAGGCCAGAGCGGGCTTCTTCTTTAGATGAAGGCTGTGTTGTGTTTTTCTGATTAAAGCAGCCTTGTCTGCTTCGCTTCGACATTTCGATTCTTGTTTCTTTTCCCAGAATCTAAATCAGTCATCAGGCTTTTACCACAGAATACCACTCGATGATTCCGTTGCTGTCGGGTAGTGGATAAATATTGCAACGTGATGCACTTTGAAATTCATGGCAGCGGTCATGTCTGCCAAATTATTGAGGATATGGAAGAAAATGTTTGAATATTGATCTGCATGAACACTGAAACTGAAAGTCAAAGAAGTGCCAAAAGTACAGTTTTCTTCTACTTCCCTGAACCAATCAGATATTCCAGATTTATAATGTGAACTGATATTTCTAATTGATTTAAGAGACTTTACAGATTCACAGCCTACGGTCTTCTTTTTGTTGGATGTAAGATCAAGACATCCATTAACCACTCAGACACCATTAAAATTTAGACAAGGTTAACCAGATTACCTAGATCACATTGAAATATAGCTCACCTAAGGTAAGTATAAAGCTTGACCTTAAAGACATGGATTAAAAAGTTTTAAGTTTAATATATTGTGTTTTTGCAGTGCAATTTTGTATTAAAGCAAGGAAATTCTTAAAAAAAAAATTTTAAATAAATGACCATAAATTTCTGATACATTTCTGATTTACATTTGAAATTAAAATTAAACTTTTAATAATTGCCTGTAAATAGTCATTTATCAGGTGATTAAGCATCATTACTACTAGTATAAAATAAAGGCATGACTCACATCGCATCCAGTTAGCAGTTCTGCTTGCAACAATAAGTGATGGAAAAGCACCAAGTCTAAGCTCGACCGCGATCACTTGGGGTATTTTAGAAAAGAAATTACAGAATTTCTTCTCATATTTATCTGGCTTCCACGTCAATCACTATTCAATACATTAACTAACAATCTGCTGACTGTTAATAAGACTCGTTGAGAATGGTCCAATCACATGAGCCTAAATATTTAAAACAATATTGATTCGCTAAGAACAAAAGTGGGAGGGTTCGGGGCACACAGTGCTGAGCCCCAAGGATGATTTTTTATTAAGAGAATTTTCAAAAATTTACGTGCCTACATAGACACTTGTTTGTCCGGTGCCCCCGCGTACACGAACACAAATGAACGTAATACAGTTTCGATTTTTTAATAATTGTAAATAAATTATATTTTAAATAATTATAAAGCGATAAGAAATAAAGCGGAATATTGTGACTAAATGACTTTATTTCATTATTTAGATTTACTGTTTAAACTGTAAAATTATCTAAAAAAAAATGTTCAGGCATTAAAATTTCTCAGTAAATGGTTTTAGCATCATTTACTCTATTCTACTGAAGAAGCGAATATTTGCAGCTGCTATACCAAAAGTGATAACAGGAACAAACTTACCTTGTTGATATTCTACAACATTAAATGTACATCAGTTATGTGGCAGGTCTAAGACACCTGAATATTTACAGTATAACATATTAGAACATGCACATTAATATAAAACTGTAAGTTGCACCTGCGCTACTTTCAGTTCTCATTGGAAATGAGAATTTAATCAGTATGATTTTAATCAGTATTAGAGCTGCACGAAGTGTTGAGAAAAAAAACGTTTTCTAAAAATCTTCCTATTTAGGTGTCTGCTTTATGATTTTAATGGAGCTTTACCACATTTTATAATGTAATAATTATATTATTAATATTATTATGATTAACTGTAGGATAAGCATGCAAGTACTGCATTTTCCTAATTATAGTGAACACATTTTTCAATTAGATGCCTTTTTTAGGGGAAAAAAAAAATCAAACCACAAATGCTAAAGTGTAGGACGTTTAGATTTTAAAACCAATAATAAATAATGATAATGATAAATAAATCAATAACTCAATAAATAAATCAATAAATGTTCTTATTTTATCCATCTCAATTTTAAATATCTTAGAAACAGTGGTTGCTGCTGGTTATATCAATGGGCAAAAATCTATTATCTATTCATAACTATATGTTGAAAGTATATTAGCGTTAACAACAAGCGATTCATTTGATCTCAAGATCTCAACAATGGCATAATGTGAATGATGAACAATACACCTACTTATACTTTCTATAAGTGCTTCAAGTGTTGGATGGGACAACACAAGGGGGAAAAAAACAAGGATACGTGAATAAACAAGCCACCTTTTTCACTTTCACTACACACACTTCAAAAAGAATGGATATAAAATGTGTCTGCAAAATATCAGCCCAAAAGGGGACGAAATGTTCAAAAAGAAGAAAATCACATGAATATCAATAATAGCCTACATTAATCTACAGTCTGAGCTATAAAGTATTCGGCCCCAGAGTAATTCTTGCTTGTTCATATCTTTCTGTTTGTTCTCGGAAGTGGTGCAGATTACTAGGTGGGTTTCCTCCAGGTACTTCGGTTTCCTCCAACAGTTCAAAACCTTGCAGATCAGGCTAAGTCTTCTTCTTCTTCTTTGTCTTTCGGCTGTTCCCTTTCAGGGGTCGCCACAGCGAATCATCTGCCTCCATCTAAC
>JAQQZS010000013.1:16358197-16368409 GCA_030068045.1 Platyallabes tihoni | reverse complement strand
CCCCGAGTTAGCTGCCCAGGCATAGTTCTGAGACCTTCTCGGCCTTGTGCGCACACGCTTCACAACCTTGGGGTCCATACTTGTGGATAAAAGAAACTTAGCACATATAAATTTCTTACAAAATTTATTTCTGTCAAAAAAATAAGAATCTCCATCTCATGGATTTTCTTGAGCTGGATTTCTATGCAGGTGTCGATTTCTTTACTCTATACATCAGTACACATTATTCCTTCACGTTTGCACTGAACTGAACTTCAGCAGCACTTTCCATTGTTACAGGATGATTTTCTTTCTTTCTTTTTTTTTTTAGCACCAGATGGTGATTTCCTTTGAATCTTAAGCACATGATTAAGCACTCGATCAAGCAATTGATTTAAACCTACAGTCTCATTTTCTAAAAAAACCCATTTAGTCTACACGAGCCTGTAATACAGTCTGTAATATTACACAATGTGCCATTTAAATTCCGGAGCGATTGCGCTAATCGGCTAGATGTGTACAGGTTACACACGTTCGCCGTCGCGGCCCCTTACTCCCGGCTCTGTTTAAACCTACATTTAAACCTTTATTTCTCCATATGTTTCATTTTCCGTTGCATGTTTATGCATGTGTATAGGATTCATCAGTCATGATTCATCAGGAGTTTTATGAGCAATGAGCCCTTTTCTCCCTCCTTCTCCTTCTTCACACATCATTTGCCATATGTGGAGTAAGCAGTGCCCTTGAAACACTAATGCTGGTGAACTTGCCTTTTTAAACTCATTTGTCAAACAGGAACGGCTGAAAATGCAAATGATGCTGCCAGCGCTAGCGACATGTTAGCAGAGACACGTACCAGCCGACGGTTCGTGTGTTTGTTACAGTATACAGGAAATCTTGTTGCTGTATATAAATATATATTTTGATCTCAGGGATAAAAGGCTAAAGCACTGCTGCTGCACTCAGCTGTATTGTGCAGCCTGCTTGTGTGTGTCTACTGATGTGAACGTATCAATTATCGAACACAATTATGTACAATTTTGTAACTCTAAGACCCTAAGAGTGGGCTTAATAATCCATAAAATTGGTCATATTAAATATTGTTTTTGTGTTAAAAAAAAAAAAAAAGGTTCTACGATCAGGCAATAAATGAAAAAAAAAACATAATGAATAAAATTTTTATAAATTTTTTTTCTCTTCATTTTTCCTCAGTCACACACTAAAGTGATAAAAAAGAGCAGTTTAAAAATGGTTGAAAGCTCATATGCGAAACAAACAAATAAATAACCAAAAAAGTTAATAAACAAAAAGCAAATAAACAAATAAAGTAATTATTTTTTCTATTTTATTATTTTTATTTAGAAACAGCATTGATAGTGTATAATCAATAAATATGGTTAAAATATTCAGCAGTAAACAAGCCAATAAAACAAACAATTGTATTTATCTTCAATTTTTATCTTTATTTTACATCTTTTTAATTTTTTTACCTCACACTTAGAAGTGTCTTTAATAGTCCAAAGCAGTCAGTTTTAGATACTATTAAAATGTTCTGCAGCAAGGAAACAAACAAACAAACATTTTAATTTAAAGTTTAATATTGTTTTCTCTTTTTAATTTATTTATTGTAGTTTTTTTATCCCGCACTTGGAAGTGTTTAAATAGTTCATAAAAAGCAACTTTGAATGTTGCTAAAACATTCTGCAGTACATTCAACAAATAAACAAACGAAAAAGACAAAGAAATAGATTTGTTAATCTTTTTTTCTCTGCTTTATTTCTATTCTTTTTTTTTAACCTCTCACTTACTTTAATGGGGCTTCATTAGTCCAAAGAAATGTCACTTTTGAAATTGTTAAAAGGTCCTACAATAAATATAAGTTATACAAAGAGTCAATAACATACTAACCAGCTAATAAATGTTTAAATAAATAAATAAATAAATATGCTGTAAACAAACACATAAATAAATACATAAATAACATTTTATGGGTTTTTTTTCTTCTAATTCTTCTTTTTGATTTGTGTTTTACCTCTTACTTTGAAGGGGCTTTAATAGTCCATAAAAATGTCACTTTGTAAATTTTTAAAAAGTCCTACAGTAAATACAACCTAACAATCTAATAAATAAATTAATAAACGAATTATCTAATAATCTAAGAAATAAATATACCACTATATTATAATATAAACAAACAAATAACTAATGAACTACTAAAACCAATATAAAAACATAACAAATAAACTAATAAATAAATAGTCACCTCAAATCATAGTGAGCTAGTTATCCTGTCCATTGAAGTGAAATGAATGCAATGTAGAAAAATAAAATAATCTAAATCTAAATAAAAAAAATATTGTCATGTCTAATTAAGACAACATATTGGACCACCATCACTCAAAAAAAAAAATCAATATTAAAAAATTCAATATTAAATCTCATGAATGTAATTAAAGTAACAGTAACGAACATTTGCAGTGATACTGTATATCCTTTGTGCTCTGGTTCCATCTTCACGTTGAAGGTTGGAGGTCACGACTCTACAAGTGACCCTCTCTGTTTCTCTCTTTACACAATGGCAGTGCGATAGTTTATTGCAGGTTGTCATGTTATCTGCTCCATGCATCCTCTCTCTCTCTTATCTCTCTTATATCTTAGGTTGAATCCTTCACTCAGATCATATGACCAAAAAAAGCTTTTTTTTTTTTTTTCATTTCATAAATATCAGGAGTAATTCTCTTGGCCTTGCAATTAATTTCATCGGTCTACTATTCAATCCATGAGATTTTCAACATTGTCCTAAAGCACCGCCGGCTATAATTTTGTTTGCTCGTATAGTCAAGGTTAAACTTGTATATAGAAATGTAGCTGTTATGTTACATATGGAGATTCATAATCTTGTTGTGGAGTGATAGCAACAGTTTTGTACGTCACATTGGAGGCAACCTCCAATGCATGTACTGTAAATATAATATCACCTCTATTGATTAGTTCTTCATGATGGGGTGATTCCTATGGAGATATCCTGAAACAGAAATAGGTTTGGCTCGTAGTTGTTCTCATACACAGATATTAAATATGTAGTGCTGTGAGAACCGTTGGTAAGAACCATGTGACCATGGCGTGTCTTGTCCTCAAATTGAACCCTTGTTGTGCTTTTTCCACTTTGCATTTTATTTGCAAAGGCATCAAACCAAAATTTGACTACACTGGTATTCTAAAAAATATATATATATATATATATATATAAAACAAATCCAAATCCCACTGAAGCATCAAAAGTAGTTTAAAGGAACTGTTTATGAAGGAGTATATTGTAGCATTGCTGCAGTGCATTTCCCCATTGTAGCCTCTAGGTGGCAGTCTGGTATCAGGAGAACCTTCAGATCACTCAGAAACCTCAGGAGATGGTTGTAGTTATAATTACGCAGATGGCGGAGCTACAGTAGTGAGCGAGTTAAACTGAGATGAATCCAAGCTGAGAGATCTTACTGTGTTCATTTTTATTTTTATGACTGGAAAGCCAGTTGTAGCCCAATCAAGCCAAACGTCATGTGACCAACAAGTCTTAAAGGTTGTGAAAAAAACAGTACGAGCAATGAAAATAAAGAACTGTGCTGCCTTCTATCTGACTTGAGCTGATGGTGTTTTTCAAAGTGGATCAAAGTCTCAGCCTGGAGAAGGGGAAAAAAGAAAAGAAAAGAAAAGAGAAGAAGCAACAGAAAGAAGGGGATCAGTCGTTTCGGATGTCATGCCTGGTTCTTCATGGCAGACCTGCTTCTCCGAGGACAGAAACAAAGATGTGGAAGGAAGGAAGAGGTGGAGGAGGGTGGGAAACTCACACTCGGGTTGCCTCTGGTGGTCTGGAGGGATTTGAGGTGCTGTTTGTAGAAACAGGCCATGCTGATCTGAGCCTGCAGCCACATTTTTATTATTTTTTTTTCTCCCATTCAATACATTTCGGTCGGATTTGGAAGTTGCCGGATGAGTGGGTTGTGCGAATCCTGTCGGAGGAGGCTGAGGCATTGCTCGAGATGATGACGTCAACCCGGTCGTCAGAGGAAACAGAGCCAAAGTAGCTTCTGAACTTGAGAACAGAAGCTGTTTAACTCCTTTCAATCTGTCCTACACTTTCCGTTTGATGAGAGAAAACAAGCAAGTGCACAAAAGACATCGCTAAGGAACGCTGCTCGAGTGACAAGCAGTCTATTACTCCAGCCTTTTTTTTTTTCCTTTTTTTTCCAGTGGAGTTTGTGCATTGGGTAGAAACTGAAAAAAAAAAAAAAACTGGTCTGCTTTTAGTTCTTTCTTTTCTCTATTCCTTTTTTTTTTCTCTGCAATGCACTGTGCAGCTTCTCCATTTGCATAGCCTCGTCTCCCGATCTCTCTCTCTCTCTCTCTCTCTCTCTCTTTCTCAATCTCTCAATCCTTTGCTGGATGCTGAAGCTGAGACTCCCCCCACCTCCCTCCTTTCCTCCCTCCCTCTCTCTCTCTCTCTTTTCTTTTCTCTCTCTCTCTCTCTCTCTCTCTCTCTCTCTCCCCTCCCTTTCCTCCTTTTGCTCTCTCTTTCACATAAACCTCCGGAGCTGCATTGCTGATGCCTCGTGGCCACGGACTGCCTCGGCTCCAGGTGTTCCCACGTTCTCACGCATTTCAAGACGGAGTAGAGCGTCAGTCTCAGTCTCGGATCTCCTGTGGCCGTCAGGACCGAGTTCTGGCTTGCGCTTTGGATCAGCTGGGACCGGCAGAGCATCTCTCAGGATATCGTTGTATAGAACCCCAGGGAGAAACTTTTGCATCAAACCTCTGGGCTGGTCCAAAGAAACACCTGTCTTTGTCGTCTTCTTGTTGTTCTTCTTCTTTCTTGCATCCTAGTACCTTTAGGAGTTGCTGGCCACTAAGTACGGAGAGGCTTCCTTGTTCGCAAGTGTTATTATTATAGTCACCTCCTAGTGTATGTGTGTGTGTACATGTGTGTATGTGTGTGGTGGGGTGGGAAATTGAGCAAGCCGTAGGGAATAGACTCGGATTGCTCGTTCCAGCTCCAAGATTGCCCTAATTTTGTGAGGGTTTTTTTTCCTCCTGCTTTTGCGTTTCTCATTTTTTTCATAATGCTCGAAAGTGCTCTCGTTCTTGCGGCAAAACTGTGGATTTTCTCTGACTGAGGAACTAACAAGAAAGGGCTTCTCTTATCAAGCTTTGGGTTTATTCACACTGCCGGTTGCCTCCTCTGTGGATTATCTTGCAATTTTCTTGGTCTTTTTGCTTTCTTTCCTATTTTAAAAGGTGTGTATGTGTGTGTGTTCTTGAGCATACGGGTCTCTGAGTGTGAGGAGCATGGGCCGCCGGGAACGCTAAAACCTGAGTCCGTCCTGTTACACTCTCCCTCTTGTTTTTGATGATGCCTGGGGGCTGGAGTCTGGAGGCTCTGGTCTGGCCCTCGGTTGGGCGCGTGGCCCTTTGCCTTGTGACCCTGACCCTTGGGGTGGCATGCGGGTCACATCATCCAAGGCCGGGCAAACATCACCACGCAGTCCCGACTGCCATCCACAGATTACCAGCTTCGCTCCGTGCAGGACATGGTGGGTACCTGGTTCTTATCTCTTATCTTTTTTTTGTTGTTGTTGTTTTTTTGAGGGCTAATATCCGATTAGCTTGATCTCTACCTGTCTGCCTCAGCACATTATGAATATATCCGTATCCACTGTGCTCCCTCGCAGATTAACTGGGATTAGAGGGTTACACTTGCCGCATGCTGTATTATGCTTGGCAGGTTTCCAAGCCGAGCCACAATTCTAGAGGGGCCTGTGGGTTGAATATCCCAAAGGAACATGTGGGACAAACAGGAAGGATCTCTGTGATCAGGGACTAAGCTTGGCACTAATATTTGTGCAGCTTCCATGAATGAATAAGACGTCATCCGCATATATATATATATATATATATATTTTTTTTTTTTAATGAACTCTTCATCCATAGAATACTCTGTGTGAGTTTTAAGTGAGACTAATCTTTTTGTTTTTATTTTTGGACAAAAAAATATATATAATTCTAGAATGTCATTATTATGTTTATTAATAATAGTCATCTTTATATTAAACATTAAAAGGTTGGTGATGATGATGGTGACAAAACCAGTGGATTTAGGAGGGATTTCATTCGCTGAGTGATGATTGGGTGGTGTGAGCTTTAGAGTCCTGTTGAGGTGGCTGGAGAACCAATTAGGCCACTCGGCTGGTGTCTGTCTGCGACACACACACACACACACACACACACACACACACACATACAGAGACTTAAATCCACATACTATCTCTCCATGGAGAAGCAGATAGATCCTGTGTGCATCTTGTCAGAGAAAGGTCTCCTCCGCATCCTGTCCCTCTGGAGTTGTGTCAGGAAACGGCTAGACGCTTGGATGTGCCCGATCTGACATCATTAGGTTACATAATCCAATCCAGGGCGCCACTTCATGACTGATAATAAAATTTGGAGGGCCATTATGCATAGAGTAATGATGTCTTTTCGGGACTTTGTGTCTTCAAGTTTTTCCATTTCCATTTCTCTCTTTCCCTTTCCTCCCTCCCTTGTCTTGGAGAGCGTGTGCGTGATTTTCGGGGACGATGTTGTTGAAATGTTCTATTAATCCATTCGAGCATAAGCACCTCTTCATTAGCTCGGTAACGTGCAAGAGGAAATCAATTAAAAGCAATAGCGCTCGATGTTTGTAGAGCGTTCCTGATAACGTTGCTTGTATACCGGCTGTTGGTTCTGCATTGATTATTTTCTATACACAGGGGTTTATTTTTAGCTACAGCTCTAGTGTACCTCTTTCCTCTTTCTTTTCATTCTGTCCTTTCCTATTTTTCTCTCTTGATATTTTTTATTCTCTTCTCCGGTGGTGTTTTCGTCCTATTTCTGTCGTTCTGTCTCTTCTTTTTAAAATGTATTTATTTTTTTATATTCGCTTCCTAGACTTTTTTCTCTTGTTTTTTGCTTCTTCTCTTCTGGCCTTCATTTTCTTCTCTTCTCTTCCATTTTTTTCCCCTAATTCATTCTCTTTTCTTCTCTCATCTTCTCTTATCTGTCCTCTCTTTTTTTTTCTCCATGTGTCTCTTTCTTGGTATATGTTAATTCTTTCTTTTTTATTTGTTTCTAATTTTGTCTCTAATTTTCAATCTCCAGTTATTCTCGTCCTTTCTATTCCTAGTCTTTTTCCCTGTTTTTTTTTTGTGAACTGCAATTTCTTCTGTTTTATCCTTATTTATTTTTTCTCTTCTGATTTTTGTCTCTTCTCTTCTCATTTTTTATGTTTTTGTCTAATCTTCTTATTCCATTTGTCCTCTGCTTATTTATTTTCTCCTCCTTCCTTTTTATTGTCTTGTCTTCTATTTTTATTACAGTTATATTGTTTTCATAGAGTTTTATTTTTTTCTATGTTTCATCTCCTCTTTCTCTTCTCATTTCTTCTCTTGTGTTCTTTTTGTTTTATCCCTTTCTTATCCCTTTATATATACACACACACACACACACACACACACACACAAATGTATACACACTTCAATAAAAGAAAAATAGTATGATGTATATTATATATTATATTAAGATAATATATATATACATTTAATATTAAAATATAAAACTTTTTTTTCTCTTGAAGTGTGTATATATTTATTTGTCTGACTCTGTATAACCTAGTATGATCTATTTTTATCCTTCTATTCTAGTTTATTACCATTATTATATTATATATTATATTATTATTTTCCTAGACTTTGATCTTTTTCTGTCTTTTCCTTTCTGCTCTTCTCATTCTATATTTTTTCTTATTGTTATTTATCTACTTTTTAGATACTTTATACATATCTACTTCTTCTCTCTTCCCTTTTTATTTGTCTTTCCTTCTTGATTCTCTTTCCTTTTCTCTTCTTTGAAATAAACAACTACATAACCATTGTCTTCATCTTTGCCGTGTGCCTCGCAGCTCAGTAGTGTGTTTTTTCCCTCTTTATTAAACCCCTATAGATCTGCCGCGGGTTCGGTATTGACACGGGTCTATACACAGGGGCTTATTTTAAGCTACAGCTCTAACGTACTCTTTCCATTAGCAGCGCCGCCTGCTCTGTGTTTCCTGCCCATCTGTAAGCGTGGCACAGCCTCGACTCGCAGGTAGGCGGGTCTTCTGTGTTTTAAAGACCACACTCTGAATCTAGAAGAGTCCCATGTCAGGTCTCATTTATTTAGCTCCAGATGTAGCTCCATCCAGATATCTATAAGAGTGCTGTATGTGTGTGTGTGTGTGTGTGTGTGTGTGTTCTTGCTTATGTAACAGTGCCTACATTTTTATTTCCCACAGCATTTAATGTTCACACCTAGATGATTTGCGCAAACCGTTATGTGGGCAAGTTTTACACTCCATTTTTAGTTGTAAATGATCATCTTTACTGTACATCTGAGCAGCTTCCACAAATTGGAAGAGCTCACAGTGAAAGATATGAACAAGAACATCACTATCTGTAACGACGTCATTTTGTCAAGTGGACTTGGGAAAACTATGTTTCCTTCATAGATCTGAAAGACCTCTGAGGTTGCGCTGTGGTGTGTCGCCCAGGACTTTAGCACTGGTTCCTTTTGGTGCTGTGGAATGTGACATGAGGCCTTTGTGGATCAAATCTGTGGATGTTTGTATGGTGCATCCCAAGAGCGCTTGAGCGGATTGGGATGTGAGGAGTTTGGAGATCTTGGGGTCTTTGCCTGCTGTGCCCTGTCCACGGTGGGCTGTGATGCATTGAGTGTGTGGGTGTTTTTCTATTGTATCCATCATTGACTTTTTTTTGCCGATTTGTGCTGCATCGGCGTTTCTGCCAGGCTGGCCTTTGATCCCCGCAGGCATTGGTGAGCCTGGGGTGCACATGATCAAGTCACCAGTTTCCCTGTTTATAATTGATAATCAATGTGTTAATGTGTGCTCTTAATACCAAGACACTAATTCAAAACATCCTTAGGAATATTTTTTCTGGTTTATTCTAGGGGTCACCACATTGGGACATTTGATCCGCAAGATCGGGCACAGGTTTTATGCCAGATGCCTTTCCTGTAGCAACCCTCCTATTTTCTAACCTGTACCCGTACTGGCACTATGTTCAGGGGCTGGCTTGTACTGGGTGTAGCGTTAAGGGTCTTCAAAACATCTAATCTGGATGTGTTTCCAGTAACCTATAAAATTAAGAAGACCCTCCCTTGCTAGGATCAACAGTTTTCTCATGAATCCAGTCACAGTTCATGCCACATCACAACCACAGAAGAGAAGAGCTCAGGATTGGCAAGAATCCACCAAAGGAAATTTAATTATTAGATGTAAACCTTAGATACTGAAAACATTTTTTTTTTCATTTTTGCTTGCTCCAAAAACTTGACATATCTGATGGAGTTCCACTAAACAGGTATCTGTACTGTATGCACTGTGACAGAATGCACCATATTGGATGATGGAGTTCTGCGATCAATGAGTAATTGCCATGTGTAACAGGATTGTTGGTTTGAAGAATGATTAGGATCACCACCCCCTACAGGGTATGCTGTTATATGGCCCAAAAGAATGAGTATGAGACTTAACAAACGGTGGTTCACTGCCCTGGGGTCTACAGGAAAGACACAATGATGCCATTTTATTGCATGACATATGGGTTGAAGCAACAACCAAGGGAGAAGATAAGGATTGTGATGGACACCTGTGTACAGAGGGATGGTTTGTCAAGTTGAGTGTTTCTTCCAATTCTTCTAAGATCCAGCAATTCTCAGCACATGGTCTATTTTAATGCTATTAAGACATTCCTAATGATATTATACCCCATTAAACATTTTTTCAAAGGGTAGTAAAGGAACATCTATGAAACCTAGCGTAGATCATGTTTGCCCATGGGTGTAGAAACCTTAGCACCTGACAGGCACACTTTCTTTTCCTAAAGCCTGATGTTTTCCCCTTATTGTGGACCATCAGTAGGTGATTAATGTGGTGAGAGTGGAATGATCCTTGTATGGGAAAATGACTGCAGTCAGCTTTGATAAGGCTCCCTTTTACATTGGTGTCTTTTCCTCTGCTTCACTGAACAATATGGGTTCTCATGGATGGATGGATGGGTGGGTGGATGGATGGATGGATGGATGGATGGATGGGTGGGTGGATGGATGGATGGGTGGATGGATGGGTGGATGGGTGGATGGATGGGTGGG
>JAQQZS010000013.1:16321572-16351977 GCA_030068045.1 Platyallabes tihoni | reverse complement strand
TATGTAAATATACTGTATACATATAACCATGCTGAATAAATAAATAAATAAATAAATAAATATAAGTAGAAATACACAAAATAATACAATAAAATAATTATCATTAATAAAACTATCAATCAATTGTTATTAATTCGGTAGAAAACTAATTTCACTGCTGTTATAATCAGAAGATAACTGACTGTAAAAGGGTCAAAGTGAGATATATATATATATATATATATATATATATATACATTTGTTGTTTGTGTTAGGGAGTTTTTTTTTTTTCCCCTGCCACAGTTTCCTTACTCTCAGGGACTGTAAAACCTCAGTGACTAAATCTGGCTTAAATGCCACTCAATTTCCTTTCCCTGGCCTAATCTCTGCTAGCGCAGCCTAAACCGAGGGAATCACCAGACTCTGACACTTTGTCCTAATGACGGGATTCAGGCCGAGGAAAGAAAATGAAGTAAATAATAACCTTCTAAACCCTGATTGAGGTCACAGCACCATCGTCCTCCACTGGGAGAAAAAATATATATATATTTCTATAAAAACAGCGATGTCATTACCGTCTTGTTTTTTTTTTTTTAACCCTAATGTACAGTTGTGTACCTGCAGCAGTGTGACGGCATTGACGGGAAATGCACAGCTCTAATCCCCGCTAATAGGATTGGGAGGGATTTCACCTTCTCTCCCAGCTTCCACACTGCTGCCAAACACTGATAAAACACGCCGGCGTTCCAGAAAACACCGCCTTGCCATGTCATGCATGGCTTATCCAGCATGCTGCTTGTAGGTGTGTTTTTACAAGTTGCCCATGGTGTCGGAAAACAGCGCTCCGGAGCGTTTATAAAATGGTGTTGATTTACGTATTTATACATGCTTACATCACGTCATATCAGGTCACATCACACACCATACAGTGCTTGATTTACACAATACTTTCTCCTCAAACACCTGACTCGACTCATCAGCCGGATGAAAAGTATGTACACTTGGATATTACGCATTTCAATCTAACAGATACATAATTATTCCCAGATGAATACATTTTTCCCCCAGGATTATGCTTCCCCCCAAAAAAGATCTGATGTGATTGCTGATAATCATAAGCAGTTCTGGTTTTCTGCTAGTTCATAAGATCATGTGTCATGGAATTTCCAGGTGAAATAAGATCTCAAGGGTTCAGATTCTTGTGTCTTTCTCTTTTGTGGAGTTTTCATATTCTCTCCATTTCACAACCCTTGTTCCGTACAAAAACGTGTTCCAAAGTTCCTCAAAAGAGTTTACTAAATATACAGAAACTTCAAAACTTTTTCTCACACATACACACTTCCATAAATTTTCTTTTTTTTATTTATTTCTTTCATTTTTGTGAAGCTGCTTTGAGACAATGACCATTGTTAAAAGCGCTATATAAATAAAATTGAATTGAATTGAATTAATGTTAAAAGAAAAAAAAACACATTTTTAAAGAATTTTTTTGATTGTGCAATAGATTGCAGTGAAATCCTGTTCTTAGCATTAAAGAGTCCAACCTATTAAGTAACTCTGATCCGAGCACAGGGTTAGCCATGACACTTGGGGCAGTGAGAGTTCTTGCTCAAGTGTCTAACAGTGGCAGCTTTGTTGAGGGTTTGATCCGATGACCTTTTAATTAGTAACCTTTTAAACACACAGCCTGCCAAGCCAGCATGAGGACATGAGTTCAACCTTGTGATTTGCAGCTGCACTGTGCTCAGAGGTGCTGTTCTAGAGAACTAATCAACACCTTCCGACCAAACCAGAATTCAACAGTGATGGGATATTTAAAAAAAAAAAAAAAAGATTTCACTAGCTTTTTTTTTTTTGCTGCGTGACTCGAAAACCGGCGGGAGCCAGAGTCTTCTGGAAGGTCAACGAAATACTGCTGAGAACATTCTGATAATGTGCTTTCTGCGCACTTCCCTTCTCGCCACCGAGCGACTCAAACTGCTAAAAAACAAACAAAAAAAAAAACCCGGCGGTCTCTTTGCGTTTCTCCGTTGTGCAATTTATCATCGTTGATCTCCGTGCTTCGAGGCTCATTTTTTGGTATATAGATAAACGAGCTGCTCTCCTAACAGAATCAGAGATGAAATAGAATCAAAGACAAAAACCCTACGAGTGGAGACGTGACGTGTACTTTTTGTGAAGAGGATCGTTATTAATCAGATTTATTAACCGCATTAATGCTGATTTCCGTATACTACAGTCGCTCTTACAGTCTCTGTGGAGACTTTGGTCTTTTTCCTTGACGGGAGGCCCTTCTCATTTCAGCCCATCGTCAAACCCGCGCTATCGTTTCCCCGACGTTTTCGCCAAGTGCCTTGCCTCGCCTCGCCTCCCCATTTTCCGCCTGGCTTCCTCTGTGTAATTATCTCCTCTCATTCGCTCTCCCATCGTGCTTTTTTTCAGTAATTGCAACTGCTGTTGAACACCACATCTGTTGGCGGTGTGAGTAGGAAAAAATGGTGGAGAAAAAAAAAAAAATTACCTAAATGGTGTGAGCTTTGCAGTTTTGATAGCCACTAAAGCAAATGTTTATCAGAAGGATTACTAAGCGAGAACGATTTGTTGATGCCGTTTTTTTTCCTTTTTTTTCCCTCTCCCTAATCAGCTATGGGATGTGTTTCAATGAAGGCATGCAAAGAAGCAATTATGCCCAAAGACTGGTAATGTGATAATTATTTATTTTATAATGTACCAATGTGTGAGCAAGTATAACATTGGGTGCGGGGGGTAGGAATAAATAAAGCAGAAAGTGATTATATGGGGAGATCTTGTACAACCTTGTAATAAAACCTCAGTATAGTGGCCCGCTGCTGGACAAGTTAATTAAGACAATTTAACTTGTCAGCAGTGGCAGACCTCACTTACAGCAAAGGCCAGCTAGTATTGTAATCCTCTGAAGGCTCTTAAAGAGGCACAGTGGTAGCCAAGATGAGTTGTGTCAATGTGAGGCTGTGAGTTCCTCAGCTTTTTATTTAGATATGAAAGGAAATTAGCCAAGGCTGATGCTAAGGAGTGCAAAGTGAATGATCATGTCATCCCCCTGGGATTCAAAGCACAAGCTCTGGCATCTCACTTGTTTCTCTAAAAAAACTGTGGAAATATGTTTGCCAGCCATTGTTTTAATTTAATTGTTTTAATAAAAAAGTCCAAAAACGTGGTAGTTACAGTTTGAGGGAAGCCATCACATTGACCTGTGAGGGTCGCAAAACTCCAAGTTCCAGACAGAGTGACAAATTACAGTCACTCAAAATTATCATCAAGTTTCAAGAAAAAATGAATCTTTCTGGTGCCTGTTCAAGGCTTTGCATGATTCCATAATTGGAAGTAGAAGTGTTACTGCTATTTCAAATAATGAATCCTGTAAGTGACAAATGCCCTGTCGGAAGTGGTTCTTTAAAAGCTACAATAATCAGCAATCCTTAAAGCAAAACAGTGGTGTTGAAAACTGGGCACTGTCTATTTTTCTTGAGATTTCCCCCTTTCTTGGCATTCCTACATCTGATCATTCCATCTACAAGTTAATGGCGGAGTTTCTTTGCTGCCTCCCCTTCACAACCAACCCATTTCTCCAGACACTGGAGAAACTGGGACTGAGGATGCCCTGACCATGTCAGTGGCTGGGTATTACTGTATATACAGTATAGTCATAGGGTTAAGGGCCTTGCCAAAATTGACTAAGTATTACATATGGTCATAGGGTTAAGGGCCTTGCTTGACCCTCCAACCCTCAGTTCAGCAATCCAAAACCCTCATACAAGCCAGGGGCACTATACATTCTTAGAAAAAAATGGTACCCTAAATTTGTGGACTTTGTTGAACCCGTAACTAAGTTAGGTTGAATCTTGTATGACCTGGGCTCCAAGGCTTTAAAAAATGGAAAACCTATTAATGTCCAAATTTACATGGACTCACAACATGGAGTGGAGAGAACACATGGGAATCAATAGCCATACATAAACTTGTGACCATTCAAAAAATCCCTTAAGGAGTGTTTCAAAACTTCAACATCATCCACTTTCATCTAGTGCTTAAGATTCAACTTAAATTTTACTTTTGATTCTGGTTATAATACAGTGGTGCTCAATCTTCTTCAGTTCCCCTGTCTGGAAACTTTTGCGAGTTTTCCCTCATCTACTACACTCACATCTATTCATAAAAGGCTCTTAAGTAGCTAATTAGTTCAATCAGGTGTGCTGAGACCGTTTGCTAGGCAGAATTGAGCCCTGCTGCTTTACAGGAACCCTAAAGATTTCAAGGAGAATCTTATACAGAAAATCTAAATTGGTTCTACATTTAACAGAAAGATGGGGTCTTTATACAGTGCCTGCTTGTAGATTTTAAACCAAATTAAACTCAGGATGCTTTCAAAGCTAATCTTCGAGCAGTGTGGTGGAAAGCTTGGCTCTGCAGTGCTGAGTATGTGTCTTTGTTTTGCATTACTTTACCCATCTGATGCAATATTATTTAATCCGGGTGTAGTTTTCCTTCCCTGAGTCTTATCCAATGCGTTGGCCCATTTCCGAAAGTTGCTTATTTAACATCTGTGTTTTAGTGCTTAGAGATTTCATCCCAGTGTGATATCATTATTTTAAAATTATTACCACCCCATGCAGCAGTCATTAGGGCAAAAAACAAGACTAGTAGAAAGAAGAAGAAGAGGGGGGGGGGGGGGCTATGTTTAAATGAATGAGAAAAGGAAATGCAGACATAATGGACTGATGGACTAGAACTTTGGAGATCATTCGGATAGTTTTGGTGGACCTTAGGGTCTCAGTAAAGGTAAAATAAAAATAGAAAGGGGGAGACGATGATGATGTGCTTTTTATGAGAAGGAGGAGATGGTGTGTGCAATGCTGGTTTAATTGTTGGAGTTTAGGTGTACTGTAAATGTTGGATATGAGTAAAATACATCCTGGAGTCATCATGCGAACAAGCACTCTTTTTTCCCCTTATTTCTGTATAATTGCATCCTGATGCAATGCATGGCTATACTCTTTGGTCCAGTTCTAATTAACCACTGGCATTAAATATGAGGCCAATTTGCACAAAATAATAATAATACACCCTTATAGAGTATAAATCATAATAATAATAATAAAAACGTCAGTGCTTTGTTGGTGTTGATGATAACAGTATCTGTAGACTAGGCAGACTATGCTTATTATTTTTAGCTGCCTACCATACCATAAGATTGAGCAAATTACTAGCTCAACCAAATGCACCCAGTTACGCCCGGTTCCATAATATGCAATCTGTTTGGTCTTAGGACTGTTTGTTTGTCCAACTATGAAATGACCTGTGATGAGCAATCTGAGGTACGTCCAGCCAGCCAGGCTTCCTTATGGATCTATTCTGGTTATGGGACTTTGGCTATAAGGATTCCTCCCATGTGGGGCTGAAGATGAATGAGCGGGGCGGTCAGCTGTAAAGGTTTATATCGACAGGGCCATATAGATGCCGATAGTGCCAGACTTATTAAGCAAACACAAGGACGGCTAGCAGCCAGCCGGTACTGATTTACCACCAGCAGACAGGCGGAGAGCAAATGAAGTCCACTAAAGCACTGCCCAGTTCTGCTAAGGACAGCCAAGGATTCATCATTCTGAATGATCGTCTGGAGGAAAGGGAGGAATAGGAGGATCATATTCCGGTGATGTATTCTCGCTTACTGAAATTGGTTAATAATAATATAAATAATCATGGTCCTATAAAGGTTTTACTTGGAACCATATCTCAAAAGCTGTAGGATTGTACAATATTAAGAACGTCTAACCAACCTAACAACGCTTTATGGATCTGGATGTGTACATTGGAATAAATAATAGACTAAATTTGACTACGCTCAGTGAAGAAAGGAATAGTTATTTTCTTTAAAGGTTTCTCTCTCTGGGAGAGTTCTCTTTAAAGTTTTTTTTTTTTTTTGAAGTGTGACATGGAACAAATTGCTCCAGCTCACACCATACAGGATTCTTTGCTATGTCCCACTGGGGTAACCGCTAAAAATTTTACGTGCTGTAATTAACAATTACGTATAACAAAGAACTCTGGGGAGGGATAAAAAAAAAACAATGCATTATACACTCCTACAAAATGCGGTTCCAACTAGCACCCTTAAAAGTTCTTTGCTTTGTCTATCTGAAAGACGTTCCTAGCACCAGGTAGTTCCCTTTTAGAATGGTAGAACCATTAATCCATAGCAAACAAGAACATCATGTACTCTTCTGCAGGGTTCTCTGGCATGTTTTTGTTGGGGGAAGCCACAAAATCACAAAAAGAGAGTTTTTCTGACAAGATTTTCCTTTTGAATAGTTTAACCATCCAAAGAAATCACACAGAGAGTATATGGTATATTATATAAGTAGTTTGTATTCATACATTAATTTTTCTATAGCGATTATCCTGTGTAGGGACACGGAGGCTCTAGGGAGCCTAGGCACAAGGCAGGTTACACATTTGGGGGGTGGGGGGTGGGGTGCTAACCCCCAACCCCAATCAGGAATGCAAGTGAACACTTACTCGTTCATACACCCAGTCAGACACTATAGGCAATGACAAATATTAAAAACAATGGGAACTATTGGAAATGGCTTGTCTTTGGACTGGGACTAGGAAACCGAAGTACCTGGAGGTAACACACGAAGCACGGGGAGAACATACACTACAAGCACGGAGATCAGCTCAGTCAAAGGAAAGTATCAAAGCCAGCAGTTGCATTTTTCAGGATTCTGAGATTCAAAGGTGTTTAGATCTTTTTGCATTTCTTAATTTCAGATTAGAATAAACTTGCCAGGTAATTATTCACAAAGAATGTGAGATCTCCAGCCCCCTGTGGTTCACAGCTTGCTAATAATAGCCAACCACAAGCCAGCACTAAAACAGCCCTTTGATTAGCCGTGTACATTTTTCAAGCGTGAAGTCACAATCTGGAAAGCTTTCCGCTTGCAAGAGGAAGTTCATGGAAGAGGAAGTTCAGGAAGCTTTTTTTTATGGCAAAAAGCTCCTGAATTAGTTAAACCCCCCTCCAAAAAAAAAACAAAAAAAAAAACATGAACAGCCTGGTAGAAGAGGAGGGAAAATTCCGCACAGACATGAGTGAATCTGACAATCCTTCCCCTGGCTATAGTGTTCTCCTTACACATGGTAAGTTCTTTCCTTAGCCATACAATGGGATCGGACACCTCCTCAACACTGAATGCACAGTACGCAGTTCAGCAACACGTCAGGAGTTGTAAGAGCGCATTAGGTCGACAGAAAACAAAGTGCCATGACAAGCAAAGTCCACGTAGGCCAATATCAAGGCACTAACAGGAGACGACTGTATGCTGAGCATACAGTATACCTATGCTCCATGGTGCTCTTTGTAAGGGTTGGCAGGGAAAAAAAAGAAAGATGTACAGGGATTGTTTTGAGCTTGGAAAGACAGGATGGATTTGGAGGACTCCTTTCCTGGTGAGGGATAACAAGCCATCCATGTTGCAAGCTCAGAGAGCCTGACACAGGCTTCATGCTATGAAGAGGAGAAAACAGACCAGGTTATTACCTTTCTACTACGTTTCTGTAGAACCATGGAAGCTTCAGGGCTTTTGGTTGATTATTGGTGACACCAGCTAGGTTTACAGTATATGAACAATATTCCTTCAAGTGGTTCGGCTCACTGTGCAGCATTGAATCTGCTGGAAATATAACAGTAGAAGAAATATTTTTCTTTAAAATTGAGGTTAGGTTAGGCTTCTCGTATTTTCTGATAAATTCCGCCTTCTTTGCTATGACTAGTGGAAATTTACGATTGGTTATGATGTCACATTTATGATTGGCTCGCATTTCATACATAATAACCAATCAGTGCTTCGTCCTCAGCCAGAGACTCTGTAGATCCTGTTTGTAGAGCTGTTTGTTCTCATGGCGTTTACTGATCAGGAATGGAAGCTCAATTTTCCTCTTGGAAACTAGTCACGTCATTATAACCACATGGAGCAAACATGCAGAAAGATAAAATTTATTGCAGCACAAGAGAAACAATCGGATCATGAGTTTCCAGCTAATATTTATGCTATTATTCTGAACATGCCAGATTGGGTCAGAATGTTCTGATTGAGGTGTGTACATGATGCTGTTATCCCCCTTATTATTGGAATATTAGGGTCCATGTAAATGTCATGGCTACTGCTACTCTAGACAATCCTTTAGTTGGATATAACCAATTATTTATATATACTGTAAGTTCCACCTCAGATTATAGCAGGTATGAAGGCTTTACAGGGAATAAGTAACAAACACAATTCAATATTACCTGTGCAAAGGAGATTATTGCATATTTTGGATGCCTTCAGCATTGTTTTACAGTGTAGAAATAAATAAAAAACGGGAACAATCATAGAATTAGAAGGTGTGTCCAAACTTTTGACTTGTAGTTTATCTGTATATGTTCAATTGTTGAATCTGCTTGGTCAGAAGGTGCTGATTAATGTTCTTGAACAGCCACTCTGAAGGTGGTGGGCTTGTGAATCAGAGACTCGGGTCTATTCCACACATATAAATGTTATTTCTTCTTATTTTTTAAATTAAATTAATTCTTTAATTAACATTTTATTAATTCATTGAAATTAAAACAATGTTTTTGCTGTTGTTGGTCTTTCGGCTGTTCTTGGCAAGGGACCACATCCAGTCCGCACATACAAGCTTGGCACAGGTTTTATGCCAGATGCTCTTCCTGACGCAACCTTCCCATTTAATCCGGGCTTGGGCTCGGTACAGTGGCTTGGGTTTGGGCACTGGCTGGGAATCAAACCCAGGTCTTCTGCATGGCAAGCGAAACACCTACCACTGAGCCAATGGCAATAAGGGTGGCTATGTAACCCTAACCCAGTGGTTCTCAACCCTATTCCTGGAATGTTTTATAGCGGTTCACTTGTTCTACCACACCCACTTCAATTAAACAAGTGCTGTTAATTAGTTGATTAATTAAATCTGGGAGCTGCCTAAACCCTACGCTGTGCAGAACAGGTTGTCCTCCAGGACCATGGTTGAGAACTGCTACCTTAACCGTATTGGCATGCCGGCCAATCAGAAGTCTGACATTTAGCCACTGAGTACATAATGTTCTGATGTCAAATATAAGAGATACAGCACTTGTGTTGGACAGTCTAAAGTCAAAAACATCCAGATATCAACACTAAAATCTGAGTTTTTAAATATCGTCTTCCTGTCTTCCAAAAGGCTTGTTTTCAGTGTCCTACAGACAAGACCTTATAGCAATACGCTGTTCATTCTATCCAGTTTCTACTTCTCAAACAGAGTAGTTTCAGAATTTTCTGACCATTTACATTAAGTTTATGGCTGACTCCCTTAATTCAGTCATTGTTTCTTTTATTTCACACAACAGTCCTTCTTTCTATTCGAATTGTATTGTCCTCCTGATACACAATGTCGTCAATGCTGACAGCTGTATATTTCAATAATAATAAACTGATGGAACCCATTTAGAGAGGCTCTCTGAAATACAGTGCTGATTTTCCCAGGAGAGTTTTCAGGAGGTTTTTGTACTTTAGGCATTTCTGTGGGCTAGTGATCAATCTTCGAGGTATTGTCTTGATGCTTGTGGCTTGAGCTAATTGCTTACAGTAGCTATGGTGGGCGAAGAGGAAATCTCAGGATGCAGCATGTTTAGGATGCAGGAGTTGATGGATTTACTTTTTTTATTCTAAATAATGTTATTAACTACATCTTGTTCGGTGGATATCATCAGAACAAGTCAAACAGCATAGTCATATATGTACTGTACATCAGTCTGTTCTAGATGGATATGTGGATTCATATTTCTGTACAGACCAAACTGCCAGAAAGTCGAGATATATTGTAGACTTTATTTCTGTAGGATCACCAACCTATGGATTTAATTAGATTCCTCCTCCAGTTTCTGTGCAATAACGATAATGTAAGGCTCATTAGAGAGGCTGCTTCACCAGAGGTCAAAGGAAAGGCAGGTAGAACGACTGACCCTCAGTATGCAGCTTGATTGAAACTTCTCATGCATCCTTTTTCTTTCCTTCCTTGTCTCAATTCTTCGCCCGTCTCAAACCTCGAAGCATATTTAAGATGCTAATCGCTAGGCTCGCGGAGACCTCACGCTTCATTAAGTGCCGGCAGGAATAGGCTGGGGCACTGAAATTTAACCCCATTACAGTGCCATTAGCTGCGTTTAGCTCTTCCTCGTCCTCGCCGCACACCTCCGCTGACCTCCTTTGACAAGAGTGCGCATGCTAAAAAGATGACATTTTACAAAAGATGCTCATCAGCCTTAGAAAAGCACATACACATTCTTTATCTGTCCGTCAAACCTTACCAGTAGTTTACCAACGAGGAAAAAGAAGAATGGGTTTAAACATTGAGTCGGTAGACGAACAAACTGTTCAGTTAGAGAGAGTGGTAGGAAGCCAGGTGCAAAAAGAGCCACCAGCCGAAGAGGGTAATATTTCCAGCAACCGACTGTATCTGATGGCTATAACAGATTCATATCAGCGTTATGATCTGGGAAGAGGGAGAGAATGGAGTCGTATGCCGAGGGATAATTATCCTCCACCCCTGGAGCCTGCATACACACGGCGCAGGATTTCACACCACCGATCCCTTCTGCATTTCAGACAGTGCCGGTAAACACCGAACGATGAAATATGAAGCCTTGAATGCTACTCGCTCTATGGAGGATGGTTTCCATCACTATGATGAAACATTTTAAGTAACTTTATTTCTGAACTATATTGTATGTTTAAAATGGTACTCCTTGTTTATCTTTTTAGCTTGTGCGGCTGCTGTGTCGTTTGAATAATGCAACCAATTACATTTGCACCACTGGTTCTGCTCACTTGCTCCAGGCAGAAGTTTACTCGAGAGAATACACTCTTTGATAGTCTAAGGTTCCATCTAGTACCCTAAGGGGAATTGGACCCTCCAGGAGAGGATGCGCAGATGCTTCATGTAGAACAAAGCGTTTGCCTGAGCCATGTAGACATGTAGTGTGTGTGACGTCTTTATTATGCCTAATTGGTGACAAGCTTCAGATACCTGTACTGTATGTTGTGGTGTAATTGGTTGGTTAAACTTTTATTTCTCTCAGATGGAAAAAAAAAAAAACAATTTTAAAGCCGCTGCATTTTGCATTTAGCATTTTGAAGTAATTAGTGTCAAGTAATTGAGATACTTCTGCCTTTTTCAGAAGAGGTCTGTGGTTTTCATTAAAACATGAATTAGCGTTTTTGTCAATTAGCTTGTTTTGCTTAATTTGCATACCCTTACCTGTACTGGAGAATGCCAAAAGTCCAACAGGTTTTCATACATTTTTTTCCAGCCAGACTACACACCAGGAGTAAAAAATATTCCCATGTACCCCCTTATGATCAAAGCAGTGATTCAATCTTAAGAATAAAATTAAATCAATTTGAACTTTGAACCCTGTGATTCGTATACAGTAAAGACGACTTTCTGGTTATGTACATTTTGGTTAGATTGCATATTCATACTTTTAAAATTATGAACAATAGCTTGTTTACTTATCACTTGTTTACTTATCAACCCTACAAATGGTGTTCAAGTCAAAGCGGGACTTTTTATTGTGCAGAATTACAGAACACAGTTCGAAGAATAAAAACCTTCATTTCTCTACACTATTGCAATTATCACAGTGTTTCACTAGTGCTTGGATACCATCAAGGTAAAAAGTGGAAAGGTGATCAGACTGCCTTTGTGATTCATGTGGCCTCCCAGGAACTCCAAACATGTGGAAGTGAGGTCGAGACTGTATGGGGGACGTGGCAATAACTCCCAGCCGAGTTCCTGTAATGTGCAAGAGGTGTTGGTGAATGATTGTGAATGATTGTGATTACAGTTCACACAGACAGAGGGAGAGAACGGAGCCCTATGCTGAGAGCCTTGGCTCTTTTTCACAAGTTGGTGATATGTTATCCATTGATCAGGCTTTCCACTCACTGAATGTTCATGAGGACGACTGCAGTGGGCTACATGTCACCTTGGCCAGAATCGTCATTCACAGACGTATGGCCTTCTTTAAAACGACTGCACTATTCAAAATATTTTGCTGTGAGTCTCATCAACGTACTGTGCTTGAAGTCTTCTGTCAATGTCATATGACATCGTTCACAAGAAAAATGGAGTCCCGAAGTCTCAATAAACAACGACAAGGATGTGCTACTTTCATAAAACCAAGCATACACCCTTCCTTACAGCTCATCATCAAACATGCATAAAGCTTTCCAATAACTTTTAATGATGGGATCTATGAATCTCTCTTTTTTAGTCAACATGCTATATCTTGAGGCAAAAATCTCATTGTGTTGTGCAGTAATCAAAAAGACATTTTTCTATGTCGTGTCCTGAGAAAAGGAGAACGGCAAACTTGTTGCTAGAACAGTGAACAAAAATGTCAGATGCGTTAAAGCTGATATTTGAAGAAAACCATGTTTGAGCGTCTGATAATCCTGTTTGGCCTGAATGAGTCAGCTGATTAGATTCTGAACTCTGAAACTTGTGCGTGATGTATAAAATGTGACTGATATTGGTGATGAAACATGCTTGAGTTTCTGATAATCCTGTTCTGCTTGAATAATTGATCTGATTAGACTGGCACGACTGGCTTCGTTTTGTGGTTTTGTGTATATATCCGGAATTGTAGAGATCAAGAAAGTTGGCAACTTTCTAAATCTTAACTCATGATTAGACAAGTATGAAAAAAAAAAAATCTGATAATTACTGACTACATTTTTAGTAATGCCTGTTTGAAATCATTTCCCTGCGTATGGTGCTGATCGGACAGCTCCACCAGTAAATCCTGCAGGCGTACAGGTAATCTGTCTCTTCCTGAAAGATGCACAATAGTTCCTATGTCATTAAGAAGTCGAAGTGTGTAAATGAACATCCTGCTTTGATTGGAATGGCGACGCTAGTAAGTCTTCTCCTGGCTGCCTGAAGCAGTGAGTCAGAATTGAGCTGAAATCTGGCTGGAGGCTGAGACATGCCATGAGAGGGTTTAATTATAATAAGCACTGAGTTTGGACAAACTACATGGCAGATATATGTATGTGAGTGAGTGAGTGTGTGAGTGTGTGCGTGTGTGTGCGTGTGTGTGTTTCGCCTGGAAGCCACGGCCTTGTAAAATTGGATCCGAAGCCATACCGCTGATCGCTGTGCAAGCAGATGCGCCATAAAACGGGATGGAAATGACCAAATATTGGTGTAGCGTTCGCTTCATGGTGTGAAAGTGTTCCGTAACTCCAATTTCATTTCTCTCGCTCGCTTCTTCGAAGCAGGTGGGTGTGTGATAGAGAGCGGCCAAGACGAGGAGACACAGGAGCATTTGTCTCCACGCTGTAAATGATTCCACTGGGCTGCGGAGGACTGGGAAGCAAATACATAAATATATAAATATATAAATAAATGCAAAACAGGTTATTGATATTGTTCTTGCCTCATGAGGAAGTTTACAGGAAAATGTGCAGATTACAGTCGGGGTGATGTATGGCTTATTGTTCCTGCTGGAATGGTCAATGAATATTTAAACATCTCCAGCCTGGTGCCCATTACATCAGCATCTTTCTTTTTGAGCGAAAAATAACTCTGAATAAACCAGTTTACTAAATTGGGCAACAAGTTAACCAGAGAGGCTGACGTTGTTCTTCAAGCTGATGAAATGAAATGTTTCTTTTTTGTTGTTGTTGTTTTTGTTTTGCACCATATCCTGCTTCTTCTTATTATGTGCAAACATTTTCTGTTTTGCTGTTATAGGAAATAAATCAACAATGTAATGTTACTGTAAAGCAGGAAGTTAGTATAGCCACTCTGAAATAGACTACAGTTTTCACATCAAGGGATGTCTAACTCAATCAATGTAGTAAAAATTGCATGTGTTTATTAATCAAAAAATGTTATACATCGTGTCATATCTATCCAGTTATAGTTAAAGCTGTGGATCAACGCAGTGCCATCACCACACTGCAAACAGAGACCTCTTAGCAAGCAAAAACATCTTAAATCTAGTCAAATGTATATTTTTTTAGTTTAAAATATAAGATTATGAGAAAAGAAAATAAACATATGATTATTAAGCTTATTTATAGACAATAATAGATTTAAAGGATTTTTTTTTTTATAAGAGATCATTTTGGGTCTTTTAAATAATAAATGCTTAAAACTTACTAAATGATCTGCTAATAGTATAAAAAGAATTATGCTTTAAAAAAGTTGTAAAAGTTACTTTAGTAGTAGTAGTAGTAGTAGTAATAATAATAATAATAATAATAATAATTTCCATATTTATTACTATATTTATATTTTATTTCATTTAAACCAACCATATAAACCTAACATAAACATACCAAAAAAAAAAAAAAAAGAAATACCATAGACACATGATCACATGTTTGTTTATGGCAGCTTCTGGTTGATTCTCAGATCAAAACAATAATATTAATATTAATTAATATTATGAGCAGTTTTTTTTTTTTGGAACATCTTTGTAACATCATTCCCATATTTCGGTACTGATGCAATTTGCACATTTTAAAAGAATTTATATCTTTGGTGCCCAAAACACACAGTTTGATGTTTGAAGCTTCCCACAACTACAAACACCAGCTTCCATATAAGGACCTCCAAATAAGGAGTTTATTTATTTATGTATTTATTTATTTATTTATTTATTTACTTATGTCCATTGTTAAATTTTCATCCTTAACTGCTTATCAGCCCCACCCATAAATCCATGCTACTCCATTCCAATCCAGCAACTTCTGGCACCATGTTTAGTATTTTTATTTATTTTTTATCATTTGTGAGTTTTATCACATTTTTTTGTAAAATGTGCATGCCTAATTTAACACTCAACTAACAGATTGACCAATAACATTAAACCAACGTGTCAGAAAGTGCTACCTGTATTAATGTGAAAGGGATTATATTCTGACATAAAAAAAAAATTCATCACAAAGTGCTACCTGTACATCAAGATGTCAATGTTACCTCTGATAAAACTGTACAATATATTTATTGCAGTGCTACAATCATTTAAAACTATAGATATTGAGAAAATAATGGACTGATGTAACTATCAATTTTTGCTACTGGAGGGATATTTTGGAAGAACTCTGATATGGATCTGTGCTGCTCACAATTCATGGGTTAAAAATCTTATAGTATATTTAGATTGTTGTAATCTTATATTAAGAAATTGTAGATAAATGTGATTAGATTCAAGGCATTTTCACTTATATTTTCATATTTTTGCAGAAAAATTATAATTATCTTAATAAATTGTAAACTTTCCTAAAGACTTTAGACATCAATGGTATTTTAGAATGAGGCAGTTATTACTGTATTGCTGAATAAATCTTCTGACCAATCAGAATCCAGTATCTCAATCCGGACTTTAATTCCTATACTGAAATTTTCTCATTAATGTTGACTAATGATGCAATGATTGCGTACCTTGATTGTTATAGGATTTGGCTTAATATAAAAATGGCTGGCGTATCATTTCTTTCTCCTCCATTGTAATATTGTTCTGATTTATCGTCTCCCATGATGCGAAGCTCCACTCGAGCCTGACAGCAAATAGGAAGAAGGAAAAAAAAAACAATCCCGAAGCAACTTTTGCGTTATTTTAATTCCTCCTCTATACCACAACACTCTCTCTGGAAACCAACTCACTTCACTCCAATCAAAATGTTTCTTATTTATGTATTTATTGTCCCAGATTTGTTTTTCCTCAGCCGTCTCTGACAGGTCCGTTGTTCGTGCAGCACGAGGAGCCGAGCACCCCGACCCTTTCGCTAGCACGTTCACCGGAGCTGAAAATTGCTAACCCCGTGTGCAGCATGTATGAGGAATTGCGCGACTCTACCCGCTAAAAGGCTCGTGCCTGAATCGAAACCTCTCACTGTCCTGTTGCTAATCAGAATTCAGCCGGCCAGGTGCGACCTCTCCACGTCCTAAGATACCTGATGATATCCTGGAGTCTCTATGCTTTCATGCCACTCGAAAGTGTTGGCGCTCACACCTCTTCATCTTCTGTGCGTCGGTGTGCGGAGATTCGCAGTCGATAACCGTTGTTATTTTTCTCGCCTAATTTGTTTAATCATATTACTTGAACCTGATTGCATAATTCTTCCCTAATATATGTCAAAGCCGTTTGCTCTAATTAACAAGCGGTAGGGACGATGACACAGATATCCGAAAGAGGGGAAGTAATTGACGAAATACCAGCAACACACAGTGTAAACAGGAATCTCAGACATATTTTAATATTTCTATACTCCAGAATAATGACTTTGGCCTCATGGACCTTTTGCATATTGACGATACTGTATGTTTACTTCCACAATCAATGAAGATTTTATTAAATGAGTCTCAAATAAACATATAATTCACTCACTCACTCATTGCCTGTACCGCTTTACCCTTTGTACAGGGTGATAGGGGGCCTGGAGCTTATTGCAGGAGACTTAGGGAACGAGGCGGGGTACACCCTGGGAGGGTGCTAATCTGTCGCAGGGCACACACATACTCGCTTACATACCATGGCCAATTTGGGAACGCCAATTAGTTTAATCTGCATGTTTTTGGACTGTAGGAGGAAACCGGAGAACATGGAAGAAACCCACCAAGGAAGGGGAGAACATGCAAACTCCATGCACACAGACCCAGAGACGGGAATTGAACCCAGTCTCTGGAGGTGCAAGTCAACCGTGCCACCATAAACATTTAATTATTTAACGTTATTCATTTTTGTTCGACTTTTATCTACAGTATATATTGATTGTTGCTTAACAAGCTGGTTGTACAAAAAAAAAAAAAAGACAGAATCACGCATTGTGTGTGGTGCTATTCTAGGAAAATAATTAGTGATGGAATAGTGTAATGAATGAGTCTTTTATAATACAGTTCTCCAGTCATAATTATTATTTTTTATTAATTAAACAATGATACATTTGATCCATTTCCAATTACATTGACTGTTGAGACCAGTTAGTGTTTCCTTGGCTACATTACAGCAGCAATAATTTAAACAAAGTGTAAAAGTTTTTTTCTTTTTGTTTTCTCTCTTGAATAAAAAAAAAAAAAAACTTTGACAGCTTGTCATGTTACCGAGTGATGACAAACTCATCTGTCTTGAAGGTTTTTAGAAAAAGTTACAGCTTTATTTCTGAATGTCACGGCGCGCTGATGAATATAAACCCGTGATTAGTCAGAAAACGCTGTAAGACAAGCACTTTTTGGAACTTGTACAGTACTGAAAAAGTCATATTCATCAAACACATTGTAATATTACACAAAGAAAACAGAGTAAACGAAGTAACAAAAACGAAGTTTTTAAATGATGATTTTATTTATTAAGGGAATAAAAAGCTGTCCAAACCTGCCTGACCCTACAGTATGTGAAAAAGTAAATGCCCCCTAAACCAAATAACCGACAACTTTCACATTGGATCAGACAGGTTTGGACAGATTCATTATTTTTTTCCCCTTAATAAATGAAATCATTATTTAAAAATGGTAATTTGTATTTACTCTGGTTATCATCGCATAAGGTGACCCGGTGGCTTAGCGGTTAGAACTGTCCCCTAACAGCTTGTTAAACAACAATCAATATATATATATCTATATATTGAAGTCAAGCAAAAATCAATAGCATTAAATAATTATACAGTATGTTTATGGCAGCATGGTGGTGTAGTGACCTCGCACCTCCAGGGTCCAGGTTTGATTCCCGTGTGTGAATGGAGTTTGCATCTGCTTGGTGGGTTTCCTCCAGGTACTCCGGTTTCCTACCACAGTCCAAAGACATTTCTGGTGTTTCACCATAGTGTATATGTGTGTGTGAGTGTATGCCCTGCAGTGGATTGGTCTAGGGTGTACCACTTTTGGTACCTGCCTAACCCCGACCCTGTATACTCATGATGAGTGATCTTGTGAAATATACCATTTTTTTGATGATCTCAATTATTTAAGTGTGACAAATATCCAAATAAAAAGGGAGTAAATATTTCATTATTTTAATCAGGAGGTGTTACGGTCATGCAGTGTGATTAATATGTCCAAAAAAAAATGAAAGAAGTGTACAGTATGATGTCATTTACCGGAACATAATTCTATAATTTGAACACCTCCAGCTTTGCCACTGAGACGTTTCCCTGTAGGAGCTAACAATCCATTTTTACGCCTCTTTCTTCTTTTTACACAGCCGGAACGACGTACATATTCGGGCGTGAAGGAGGTAGGATTACGTACACATGGCCGCCCAACGACAGGCCGAGCACCCGAGCTGACAGACTGGCACTGGGCTTCAGCACTCAGCTTAAAGACGCCCTGCTCATCAGAGTCGACAGCTCATCCGGACTGGGAGACTATCTCAAACTGCACATCGTGAGTCCAGACTCGTTTATACTAGCTTCTAGCACACACACACACACACACACACACACACACACACACACTATGCAGATGTTGTAAAATAGATATCAAGACGCATTGAAGCTGTCCTGTTTTATTTCCTTTCACTTCTCCACATCATGCAGAACAATCAAACATGACAGAACGCGCTGTTAGAGGAAACTAATCAACCGTTCACACCGACGGGTTTCCGAAAAAACCCAGCACATCCTGTCGTCTTTTATGTCCTGTCTCGCCGTTGTCATGGTGACGCTGCTTGTCATTCTGACATGTTTATACAGTAGGCTATTAGAAGTGATGGTACAGAAATATGATTAATTTTTCAGCGGCTCATTTTGGACGGATACGATATTAAAAATTTAAGCTGCTCACCTTTTTTTTTCACTTTCACACATTCTTTCTCTCTCTCTCTCTCTCTCTCTCTCTCTCTTCATTCTTCAACCTGTGCGATAATGTGGGCTGTTATATGCATCGCTGACCCACTCGCTAACCTTCCTCCTCCGAAAAAAACACCCACCCACACACACACACACACACACACACACACATAATGCTTGAACATTAACACAAACACACACAACGCACAATGTAACCTCTCTTTTTGTATCTCTTTCAAACACACACACACACACACACACACACACACACACACACACACACATTTAAAATTAAAATGTGTGCAGATAGAATGCTACTGTATGCCCTAAAAGTCACATGCAGGAAATGTAAAAGCTGTGAAGATTTAATATGCGGAAATACGTGAACTGTGTGTAAAAAGAAAAGACAAAAGGAAAAATAAATGTGAATCTGTAATGTGAAAGAAACAACATGCAAAACAAATCATTTACAAAATAATGTTGGAAATATTTCAAACTAATGCAAAAGAATCACATGTAAATATGAATGAATCATGTGAAATCGAAAGTGAAACACTTGAAAGTGATCGATGAAATAATCAGATGTAAAAAAAAAAAAAATGAATTAATCCTAAAAAAAAATTTACATAATTTAAAAAATAATCACCAGTGAAAAATTAATGAATGAATCATGTAAAAAAAATCACATATGGAAAATGTACGAATTGCAAAAGAATAAGATGTGTTAGAAATGAATAAATATTAAAGGAATCACATGTAAAAATGTAAAAAAAAAAAAAAGAAAAAAAAAAGTCACCCTTGAAATTAACAAATCATATAAATACACATCACATATTAAAAGTAAACAAATCATGAAAAAGATTCACGTGAAAATGAATGAATCGTGCAAGAGCTACGCTTGAAAATAATGAATCGTGTAAAAGAATCACGTATAAAAAATGAATGAATTGTAAAAGAATTAGACATAGAAATGAATGAATTTTAAAGAAATAAGAAAAATACATGAATAATAATAATAATAACCAATGAACCATGTAAGAAAAATAATATATCAACGTACGTTAAAAAAATCACGTGAAAAGTAAAATAATTAACCATAAAAATGATGTAAAAAATTTATCGTAAAATATTATGTAAATCATTCATACTGTGAATGAGTCATACAGGAATTAAACATACTGCAAGAGTAATATAACGCGGACACACTCACTTACAGTGGTAGACACCGGCTGAGATCAAGTCAGCCTCGAGTTGTCTCATAAGTGGGTAAGAAGGCGAAGCTGGTTGCCTTGAGTGCGCACACACACACACACACACACACACACACACACACACACACACTCTGACGCACTCCCACCGTGCTTCCTGAGCTCAGGGGACTCATAGACATGCCTGAATATAGCAAAAATTAGCATGTCCGCTGCCGCATGAGAGCAGGAGTGAGGAGAGAACGACAGAAATGATGGAGAGATGCAAGGAGGAAAGAGCCGGGTAGTGATGTGTTTTCTGTGCTGGGTGACTCAGCCTCTTTCCTGCCAAATGTTGGGGTGTGTTATTAGTGTGCACATGCTCGGATGTGACAATATACCGACCCCATAAGACTCTCTCTCTCTTTCTCGCTCTCTGTCTCTTTCTCTCTCTCTCTCTGTCTGTTGCTCTCTTTCCCTCTCTTTCTACCTCTCTGTCTCTATCTCATGTAGAGTAAGTTAATATTTGAATCATGCTGAGTTTTTCATAGTGAAAGCAACAGTGAAAGGGCAGAGAGACAGACAGGAAGAAATAGACAGACAGACAGACAGACAGACAGGCAGAGCAGTACAGTGCTATTATGCAACTGCCATCAAAAAATGTGAAACAAGACTGAGTGTGTGTGTGTGTGTGTGTGTGTGCGTTAATATGCCACTCAAAAGTTTCTTATGCTTTATGTTATTCTAAGTTCATCATAAGGTGTTATTCTTATTGTTCCTATAGTAACAGCTCATGCATATAATTGATGACACACACAGTGATTAAAGTGATAAAAAAATAAAAAAAAAATCTTGTATAGTCATTGTTCTGATAATGTGAAATACTTTTAGAAGGAAATTGAAGCTTGTCCAACCTTTATGGAAGGAGTCACCAGTTTCCACGTCAGGTTTTAAGCCGTAAGTGATGACTTGTTCCACAGACTCTGTACTCGGGTATAACAAGTATTATTGGAATAATACTTCATGGATCCTGGAACATGTTAGTTTCATACTGTGTATAGCCAATTGTGTCAATATCGTAGTACTTAGATGATGTTTGTTGGACTTACGAACAAATTGGACTTAAGAACAAGCCGTCAGAGCAGAAGTCGTTCGTATGTAGGGGACCTGCTGTATTATGAGGAAATAAAGTGCTAGAAGTGCCCTAGTGCTAGAATCCACTGTCAGACCCTTGCCTCGATTTTTTTTTTCTTTCCTTTTGTTTTTTAAGAAACTTATAGAATATTTCCTCCGTAAGGGTCAATATTTCTTTCTTTCTTTAAACCAGCTTTGAAAAAAAAATCTTGTTTAATTAACATTGTGCATTGTGATTAGAAGCGGAGCTGAGGTTAAGCAAAGCACCTCATTCCACCTCATTGAGGATGAAAGGGGCGTTTATTTTAGCGCAGACAGAGCCGGAGATTGAAGCAGTAGTTTAGTTTCCGTTAACGCTATTCTATAGGGAGGATGACGGTCACAAATTGGATTTGAGGGTTTGCTGGAGTCTGGAATGAAGGTGGACGGTAATGCGACCATTCCGCTGCATCTCGTTTGAGGCGCGTTTATTTCCGAGTGAGAAATGGTTGGCTTTTTTATTTATTTATTTGCTTGTTTGCTTATTTAATATCACATCGTGTGCTCTTTTCTTTTCCCCATTAACTCTGAGAATCTCTTTCAAAACACACACACACACACACACACACACACACACACACACACACACACACTCACAAAGCCTTAAGCTCTATTCAGGCGGGATTTGTTTTACACAAGGAGCCGAGCTAATTCCATCCTTGGCGATTTTATTTCTGGTAATGTTGCCATTTTTCTTCTTCCACCCCAGAGAAAATTCCAGCTGCAAATTACCCTGCTGTGCACTTTCTTTCTTTCTTTCTTTCTTTCTTTCTTTCCTTCTTTTTCTTTCTTTATCTTTTATTTTTAAAGGCTATTTAAGGTAAGGGAGAGGATGGGGGGAGTCATTTCAAAGAGAACAATCCTGCAGGGTGATTAAACGAGCCTTGGTTTATATCTTTATTCATACACACCACAATATTAAGGAGTTTATGGTTTAATAATATGACACGGCCATCTATAGAGATGCGCGCTTCCTCCAAGGAAAAGAGAACTACGTTCTCGTAGACCACCTTCGAGAAACAAAACCCTTCTGTTTTAGACGCTACTCAATTATTTTATTTTAATTACATGAACTAGACATATAAACATATTCCTTATCTACCGCAAACTTTTCTAGTTGCTAGGCAACTAGGAAATATTAAGCGTAAACTACAGTATTGAATAGAATGAACAATTTAGCAAACTTGCTACTGCTACTTGCTACTCATTCATTGAGCCTATCCCAGGAAACTTAGGTTACGAGGCGGGCTACATCCTGGATGGGATGCCAATCCATCACAGTGCGCAAACACACACACACACACACACACACTCACACACTCACACACTCATTCACACACCTTACGGGCAATTTGGGAACACTAATTATGCTAACCTGCATGTTTTTGGACTGTGGGAGGAAACCGGAGTACCCGGAGGAAACCCACCAAGCACGGGGAGAACATGCAAACTCCATGCACACAGACACCGAGGTGGGAATTGAACCTGAACCCTGGAGGCTTGCTAATTTTCCAATGAGGGCGATCAAGTCAAACCAGGATTTTTGATTGTGCAGAATAACAAAACACAGTTATGAGATTAAAAACTTCCTTTATTTCTCTAAATAATTCCCTACTACACTAATGCACTTATCCCAGTGTACCTTCATATAGAAGGTAGAACAGCCATGATAAGACTGCCTGTCTGATTCACGTCTCAAATGTCGGCCTCCCAGGAACTCCTTTGGAAATGTGGAAATGGCTTGGAGCGAGGTCAGGACAGTAAGACGAATGATAACTCTCAGCCGAGTTCCTGTAATCTGCAGGCGATTGTGGGTATAGTTTCCATAGACAGATGCGTCTCTTACGTAAGTTGGCGATTTTCAGGGCTCAAGCGGATAAAACGTTTGCTAAAGAGTCTCAGCACCACTCTGTGCTTGAATTCTTTTTAAATGTTAACAGGTTTTATGCCTTCATTCACCGTAAATCTTTTCAGAAGTCCTGGATTGACTTGAACACACTTTGTAATCTACCCACTCGTGTTTATCTCTACCAACTCGGGTTCCTTATCTTTATCTGCATCAAAATAAAGTGAAGAAGGAATATCTCAATGACCAGTTAATGATTTATGTCCATTTAATTGGACTCAAAAAATCAAAGGATTATTATTATTATTAGTAGTAGTATTAGTAGTAGTAGTATTACTAGTAATATTATTATTCGAATATGGTTTCACCCCTATCATTAAATCATTAAGTTTGGCCTTCAATTTAATCGCCATCTGTTGTCATGATTTGAAATATTGAGCTTGAAATATTTTGGAGAAATATCCATCCTCTCATATTTTTGTCTATGATGTCAGAGAAGAGGAGCAGATTGGTCGGAAATCAAAAAACAAATGGATAAAATACCTCCTTCTGGCAATTATAACATCACATATGCTTCATTTTTTTTTTTTTTAAATACAGTCCATATGAAGGGTATCACTTTGTCACCAGACTGCCTTCACACGAAGATCATAAAAAACGTTAGTAGTAATAAATAAAATAAATGTTGATAATTAGAAGCTCAACTGAAATGGCAGCTTCAAGTTGAAAATGTATTTTATATTTGTAAACATCACAAATGTGGCTTTTTAAAGAAAAAAAAAAATCATTTCCTGTATAAAGTACAAACTGTACTTTATCAGTGAGATGACTAAAATGTAAGTTTTGCCTTGAATACCATCCAAATACAGACGGTGGTTAAATCATTCCTGTTAGCCTTAATGATTCTTGAGTAAAAATCAAAGCCCTTGTTTACCTGTCTGCATTTGCGTGCATGTGTGTATTGTGTGTGTGGTAGCGTGCATGTTCTCATCACCAACCCTCTCTCAGGACGGCCGATCATCGGGGAAAAGTTGGCGGCACGCTATTCCCTGTACACCTATTACACCAGACCTGAACTCACACCGTGCAACTTTTATACGTCGTCCGTGCAACACAACAGAACATCTAGCTGACAGACGTGATGCTTGCACGCTATCCCTCGTCTCCCGTGTGTAGGTTGCGATCGTCTCGTTTCGCCGAGCGACGCCTCAGAGGGAGCGTTGCTAAGTGCTGGGGAAAATCTCACCGAGAACACAGATTTCATGTCTATATATATATATATATAATAAGCAACGGGGAATTCAAATCAGGAAACACATCAGCTGTTCCTAACTTCTAGATGGCTTCGTATATTAGTACTATATATATATATATATACCCCCCACCCACACCCACCTACCCTCCCTTTATCTCATCTGTTAACTGAAATAGATCACTACTGTCCGGATATTTTATTAAGTCTATTCTAAAGTGCATTCGACATTACTGAGGACATGGTTGCTAGGCGACAAGGAAATCTAGACGCCAAGCTTTGGAAATAACTTTTAATCGTTTTTAACATGTGCATGTTAGCCTGGTAGAATTAAAACATTTATTGACACCAAAACAAGCTATTAGGATTATTAATGTTTTCTCTGATATGATTTTCTTCGATTATATCTTCTTTCTTCACTCCCATATTTACAAACTCCTGAGTCAAGTCCAAGTGCAAGTCCTAATACAGTATACACTAATCAGTGATTACAGCAAAAAAAAACATTATCACTGTAATTACCTAGGTTTTTGGATCCTCTTGTGTCACCGGTGAGGCTCTGGTCCCTCAGGACATGACTCCACAGGAGCTCTGGTGGGTGCTGTGGTGTCTAGCACAAGCATGTTGGCAGCGGGTCCTTTGGGTGCTATGGGTTACAGGGTGGGACCTCCATGTATTGTACTTTATTTGTTTGTCCTGAGGATTCTAATGATGCTCGATTGAATTGGGACCTCAGGAGTTTGGAGGTTTTGGACCCTGTGTGTGTCAGGCTGTGGTGGTTGTTCTGGTGCCTTTTTTGTGGCCAACGTTGTCTTTTCAGCCAATCTTGGGATTTCTGAGGGATCGGAGTGGACAGGCTTGCCTTTGGTCCCAGTGAGCATGGGTGAGGCTAGAGTGCCCAGGATCCTGCCACCAGTTTGCTGGTGTATAATTGGTGTTATTCAGTTCAGTGGTCAAAGTGTTATGGTTGATCAATTTACAGAGTGGGTGAAAATTAACTAGGCACACAGTATCTGGCTGGGATAACACTGGCAACCTTATTTCCATGTGGGATGGTGCACAACCCCATTTTGCTCTGACTGTGTGTGTGGTTAAACCAGCATTTTCCAGGACATTGGCTGGGACCATGCAGACCACATGAATCAGGGGTAGCTCAGTGGTTAAGGCATTGGACTATGGTTTAGAAGGTCCCAGTTTCAAACCCCACAACCACAAGTTACCACTGTTGGGCCCTTAACCCTCAAGTGCTCAGCTGTATAATGAGATGGAAAAAAAGTCGCTCTGGATAAGGAAAACTGCCAAATTCCTAAATATAAATGTTCAAAGTCCAGATCTCACTCCATGTGATTTTTTTTTTTTTCCTGTGGAGAAGGAAGTGTACAGGACAAAGCCTCGCACACTGAAGAACTTGGAGGTTCTTAGTAATATCCCAGATGAAGACAGTACTTTCAGCCCCAGCCGTTTGAGGAAACTGGTTGACATTGTACGTTCAAATTTAAAGATTTGCTTTAATTTTCCTGTGTAATAAACACATACATCTAAATACATTTAGAATTAGTTTCAATACATTTGTATTAGAAATATATATATATATATAAAACTTTCCATAACCCTGTGTCTTTTTTCCCCCCAAAACAACAGCATGTTGATGGTACGCCTTTGGAACAAGATGTTCAACTAGCACTTAAGGGTGTGATGTTCAAACTTTTGATTGTGTAGTCTAGTGCATCTTTGAGACAAATCCCAGCCTAGATAGAAATCATCTGTAGACCAGACTCGGGTCTTATGGCTCCGTGTACTGAGCTGCTTCTTGTATTGTCTGAAAGAAGGAGGTTCACACGCCTAGGATGTAACTAGTTCTTTTTCCCTAAATAAACTACAAACGAATAGCCTAATTTAAACCACTATGATCCCGACCCAGCAGGAAGGATGTATTCATTTGCATTCATATCCGTTCCTAATGTGTATATAGTTTCTATATCAGACTAGAAAAAAATAATAAATAAGCTAACCATGCGCTGCTCTTTTGGTCCTCCTACTCTCTCTGAACCAGAAAGATCATAAAAGGCTGAACCAAACAGGGATATGAAGACTGCAGTTCTCAGCAGTGTTCTTTATGAAAGAGTACACCCAGGCACTCTCTCGCTCACACACACACACAGCTCTCTACTCTGATCTATCTCTTCTTTAATGAGTAGTGTGAAGCGAAACACCTCCGCAAACCCTCCCATTTATTTTTGACAGATCTACCACCGCTTGCCCTTAAAAGACACACGTATATGTCTTTGAGTCTGTGAAGTCCTTGGGGACTCTGTCTCATTCTTGTTTTATTTTGCTTTGTTTTGCGTGTGCGGTGTAGTCAAGTCATGGTTTGAGGCTCAGATGTGAAGCAGGACCTGTGAATGAGATTCCGGGAGATGAGGAACAACTTGCGGGGGTGTGAGAATACACCGTCGAAATCGAGATTATTAATATCAAGGTGAAAAAGGAAATATAGAAATATGTCCTCATTTTGCCAAAATAACAGAGAGGAAGTCGGGGTATAGTTCCTGTGTCCTTTATACAGCGCCTGAATCCCTGCAGTTTAGAGACGATAAAACAAACAGCAAAGATCTACATTGAAGTTATTAAAACTTTGCAGTAATGTCATCAGAACACTCATTTCTTTTAAAGGCTTCTGTAGAGTCCTGCTTGGAATACAGGAATACTCGCGCTAATACAGAAATTTGTTCAACTTTCCTTAGATAACAAAAGATGTTGGTGTATGGTGGTGCCCCAGTGTGTTAAGGCTCTGAATTACTGATTGGAAAGTCGATTGTTCAAACCCCAGCTCTGCCATGTTGCTGCTGTTGGGCCCTTGAACAAGGCCCTTAACCCAGTCTGCTCCAGGAGTGCCATATAATGGCCTTCTAACAAAGGCTGGGATATGCAAAGAATAAAGATTTCACTGTGAATTTCACAGTGCAATAATGTATATGTGATGAATGAAGGCTGAACTTGTGAAAAGTGACACACATTTAGTCTATTGAATATGTACTAGTTTAGATGATGTAAGATTTTCCATGTCATGCTGTTGTAGGAAAATGAAATATTGGGTGGTATGAAGGCGTAGTGTAGTGGTGTAGTGTGTAGCACTGTCGCCTTGCACCTCCAGGGTCCGGGTTTGATTCTCAGCCAGGCTCGATTCCCAGCCAGGCTCGATTCCCGTGTGAATGGAGTTTACATGTTCTCCCCGTTCTTGTGGTTTCCTCCCACAGTTCAAAGACAAGAAGATTAGGCCAATTGGCGTTGCCCATAGTGTGTGAATGAGTGTGGGAGTGAGTGCATATGTGTGTGCCCTGCGATGGATTGGCACCCTGTCCAGGGTGTACCCCGCCTCGTGCCGTAAGCCTACTGGGATAGGCTCCCGTCCCCCCGTGACCCTGAATACAGGGTCTTGATTGCTGAACTTGATTGCTTTCCTATAACAGCATGTCTCAGGATGTGTATATATCTGCTTGTAATGCTAATAGCGTCATACTTTGTATCGGTTTAATGTTTTGTTCTTTCGGCGGCTCACATCAAGGACGCCATCTGATCTGCATACAACTTGGCACATTTTTACACCAGATGTCCTTCCCATTATATCCAGGCTTGGGACTAGCATAAAGGATGCCCTGCTTCCAGTGGCTGGGTTTGGGCATTGGCTGGGAATCCAGCATAAGACTTCTACATGGTAAATGAAAAGCTTATAAATAAATGTCTCCTTATAGTGTACATATCTTCACCATATCAACGATTTTGCAAGTTTGTATTATATTCTGTTCAAGTGGAAAGCCCGCTGTTACTATAGAAACAGTCAAAATGAATCAACACTTTCTGGTCAATCAGAATCCAGAACCCAAAAGCGCCGTAATAGAGACCTGAATAAAGAGGAACGATGGTGAGTCAAGAGGAAGCACTCCACTCAGCCGTAGTATAACGGCCGGGTAATGGCACTAGGAGAGAGCAAATGGGTAGGCTGGCCACAGCCGTGCTACATTAGCTTCAGACTCCTCGTTTAGCGGTTCCATATCACTTCCGTCTGCGAGAGAGAATGAGCAGGGTCGGGACAGGGAAAGGGCGATGCGTACGAAATGCAATTACACGCGAATCACAGGCCCCGTAGCACATTATAGACAATTTCAATGACATCAATTATATTATATCATCATAACCTAGGCCTAATGCTTTAATATGCCGTTATGTCACAGTGCATTCATTATGCTAATCCGGATCTGATAATATGCTTTTTCAAAGTTTCCATATGCTTACCTGGTTAATATGATGTAAATCGAGTCCGACTGGCCTGGCAACATATGGTTGTGTTGACAAAATGCGATAAATATGAGCTAAAGTGATACTGTGTCCCATTTGATTTAAAACGTATTGTAGACTGATTGTTTTTGTTTTTTTGCAACATCCAGCTTAAATGACTGGAGTGAAACAAATCAAGGAAGCTCTCGTATGACTTCCTTGCAAGATGGCTGCCGTTTTCATTCGGTCGATGTAGCTGAGGCTGCGGTGCCAACGACTGCACCCTGCCATCAAGTTTCATCTCATCTCCGAGCGCAAGCGTGCCGGAGCCATCACCGCTCATCTTTCACATCTTATCATCTCACTGCTCATACAAGAACCCAGATGCTAGCGACCTACATCGAAGCCCATGATGAAGAGGTGAGCAGAAGGAACGAGAGGGAGGAACAAGGACACAGGTTGAAGAGACAGTGAGAGAGAGAGAGAGAAAGAGAGAGAGATGGTGAATGAGTTGTCTTACAAGTGTGCATATGAGAAAAAAAAGCAGATGAAGAGACAGAAAGATAAAGAGAAGCCAGAGAGTTATCCGACAGGGCTGCGAATGGAGCCGTGTAAGGGAGGGAGAAGAAGCAAGTGATGGAGTAGAAGGATAAGGCAAAATGATAGCTGCAGAGATACTGGGTAAGGGAACAGGCAGGAGGCAGCAGTTAGTAAAGGATGGAGCGCAGGATTTTTTATTGGTGCCGGTAATTATAGTCAATAACACGTCATTCCGAGCAGTAATTCAATAAGAGGCTTTGTGTGGCGCTACAGTGAGTAATATCACACTCGCGACTGAGAAGGAGACTCCGTTTATGTGGCAGAGTTATCACGTTACGAATGTTTGTTGTTGTGTGGAGAAAAGGACAACAAATGTGCATGAATGAGCTCGGTCTTTGCAGATCATGGCAGTGGGATCAAACCGACATTTTGCTCTAGCAGGAACTGAATAAGGAAAGAATTCTCCTTGTTGGTGATGTAGTCCAGTGCCAAGATGACCACTTCGTAGATTTAATATTGCAGTTTGTACTATAAAGATACGGACATTCCTTAATATTTGCTTTTGGTCAAGATCATGGTAGACCCGTAGCCTGTCTCTGGAATATCAATCACAAGGCAGGAATACACCTTGAATCACAGGGTATCATTTGATTCTCACTTAGGGACAATTTATCTTAGCCAGTCCACCTACTGACATCTTAATCAAGGCTGGAGAAACCTGGAGAACTTGAAAGGAACCAATCCAGACGGGAGAGGATGGGCAAAACCCCAGACAGACCAAAGATCAGGCTCAAACTGGGGACCGTCAAGCTGTGAGGCAGCAATGCTACCTGTAACCGGTATTCATACAACTACAGCATGATGTCAGTCAACATTCCTGACTACAGACCAGTCTGTTGTTCTATAAAAAGTATTGGCTCCCGTAAATGGAAAATACCCATATTACCCTATAAACATCCCAATATTTTGTTCAGTCCACTTTATCAGTGTACATTTCTGGACAATTATGGTATGTTTTGGGAAGATGGAGAAACCTTGAGAACTTGGAAGAAACCAATACAGACTGGTGAGAATATGCAAAATCCCAGACTAACCAAAGCTCAGGATCAAGCAAGGGACCCTTAAGCTGTGAGGCGGTAATTCTATCTGCTACAACATGGTATTCAAACAACAGCCATGTTTGACAATTTGAAGGTGTAATATTGCGGCACGGTGGTGTAGTGGTTAGCACTGTCGCCTTGCACCTCCAGGGTCTGGGTTCGATTCCCCGGCCAGGCTCGA
>JAQQZS010000013.1:16290480-16313881 GCA_030068045.1 Platyallabes tihoni | reverse complement strand
ATTAGCACGATGATCTCATCTTAGATGTGTCAGTTCATCTCGGATGTGTCAAGCGACGTACGAAGAATACCCCCCAGGGGTCAATGTTTATAAACATAATCAGGGGCGAATGGTTATAAACATGAATATGTTTGTGCAAAACCCATAAATTAATGTTTTTTTGTTGTTTGTCAGAAGAAATTTCTTTTGAAGAAAAAAATGAAAATGGATAAAGTAGAATCAACATATAATATAAGAATAATACAAGAACTAGACAGATACATTTTCTGCAAATGTGAGTGGTGTGGCAAAACTCGGACCTCTAGGAGTTTTTATAATGACAGTCTATGGGATCAGTTGCTAAGGTGCTCTAAAGTGGTTGCTAGGCTGTCGCTTGACAGCTTCACAATGATCCTGGGAAACTGACTGGTAGCCTAAGTAAAATAAGCCCACCCCCATGTCTCTATGACGACGGGATCCACAGGTAGGTTCAGTTTCAAAGTTCCTATGGACGTTACCATAGCAGGGAATGGAACTGTGAGCTCAGTGGGGAATACCTTCACCATAATATGTCAATCGGGCAAATTTGGGCACCTATTGCGCACCAGGGGTACAACATACACTCTCTTGCAGGGTATGTTCTTGCAAGCCTCTTCAAATGTGGTACATTTTATATTTACACCAATTTCTTGCTCTGCGCCAGAATCCGTCAAAGATGGTCTCAATGGTAAGTCTATGGAAAGTCATAGCACCCTATTCCCGAATAATCCACACAATTTGACACCTCTTTCAGGGGTCAAACGGCAATACGGCAAATGGTACAGGACTAGTCAAGCGCCAAAGTCTTTAGAGAGAAAGGAAAAAAGAAGAAGAAGAAACCTGCAAGATAATACAAGTGGTTCTTTGCTTCGCAAGCTCTACTAATAAATAGAAGATGGATGTAAGCTAACAGACTTCAACACTATAACATTATAACACTCATCTAGTACACTGTGATATGTTGAAAACATGATCCCCAGATATTGAACTATTGCAAATTTGTTATGAGGTGTAATTGTACATAATTCCACTTTGTTCTTGTTACTAAATAGGTTTAGTAAGGATAAGGAACTCAACACAATAAATTTCTCAACAGAGAAATAAAGTTTTTACTGTAACTTATAACTGTGTTCTACTATTCTGTACAATCTAATGTCCCATTTTGACTTGAACACCCGTCAAAGTAATAATACTATAGTGGATCTAGTATTATTTATTTTATTTTTTAGCTAAGGATAGTTCTTGGAGTACAGCGTCCTTCATTCTGTCCTTGTTTTTAACCAGGACGTTAATGGACATCTAAAGATGTTGCCATGTCTAACAAGCAGTGCAGAATAGAGGGCCTTGGTAACTTTTCCTTTATTCTCATATGAAGAAAAATATTAGGACCGGTTATCGTTTCCTTGGAGCCACCTGGATGAAACCTGCAGAAAGTGTGTGTGTAGAGTGCTTCAAACTATCAATAAAACCATCACAGGCATCATAAAGAACGCTGACATTTACAGCGTGAATTTGGGGTCAAGGAGAAGGTGCAGAGAAGATCATTATTTCTCAGAAAGACAGAGAGAATAGAGAAGGAGAGAGAGAGAGAGCAACAGAGAGAGAGAGAGAGAGAGAGAGAGAGAGAGATCACAAGAAAGTATAAATAAGACAACTAGAAAAGCAACACGTACCTCAGACACAGCAAAGCCCTGATTTTCATGAGCGTTATGATAAGATTACATGATAAGACTGTAAATAATACAAGAACAGACGAAATGAAAATGACATAACTCGTTTCAGACGAGGGGTCAGACGACGCCAATATGGAAAGAAAACAGCTTTCTGAAGATGGCTGAACAATATAATTACCAGCTATTTCATCTTAATGAAGAAATGTGACCTGACCTTAGTGTTCTAATTAGATTACTTGCAAAAACATTTATTTGCTGTATCATCTCAGAGAAAGAGTTTTATCTACGTAGCACCCTAAAGGACTGTTTTATTTTATTCTATATAGATTTAGAGCAGAAATGTACATGAAAGACTTTTTTTTTAATGTTACGCTTAGTTTATATTATGCAATAATATATCAATGAACATGTATGGCAATTTAACGTTTTCTTTAATATGATTTACACTACTGTACAACAGTCTTGGCACCCCACATTTCTCCACATTTTGCTTCCAGAGAGCCAGACTTTCCAGTATTATTAATGTAGTCTTGAGGAATAGGTCTCCAGTCTTCCTAAAGGATTTTTGTTTCTTAGTACCCGAGGAGTTTCAGAGGAATATTTTTGTTCTGTTAAGCCACACGGTGACCAATGAATAATTCAAGCATAAAAACATCTACTTAAGACATGAGCCAGTGAGAAACAGGTGTAGATGATGACAGATGATCAGGCCGGTGATTAGTATACTGCTGATGCTGAATGCTGAGGGGTTGGAACAGACGAGAGGGGAAATGAGGGCTGTGATGAGGTTCTTACATAAAAAAGCCACTTAAGGCAGCAGGTTTAGGCACTTTAGGCAGCATGTTGCAGTCAAATATATGTTCCCATTTCTTAAATTTAACCTATACATTTTTATTTAATTGCATATGAACAAATGAGGCATGGCTCAAGATGGTATTTCTGAACATTTAAAAAATAATAATAAATTTAAGAAATTACACAGATTATTAGACAGAGAGACCTACATTTACCTACATTTTTTGCTATTATTACTGAACAGAATTAAATGACACTATAAATAAATAAAAAGCGCCATGTTGCCTATTGTGTGTTATTGCATTAAAAATTCACAAGGAAAGCATTGTGAGCCTCTAGGAAAAGAGCCGTGTAGAAGGATTCCCCAGAGAGACAAAGTAAAACAGCCTTTAGGTTAGTAGCAATATACTGTAAGTGCTAATACCTATAGTAATATACACAGATGATAATCTGAGAACATGAGTGTGCTGTGTCGAAGAATGTGTCGGGAATGGAGCCGCCTGACGCTCTTGTCTAATTAGAACTCCCACAGTGGGACGGAGTGTGATCGTCTGCTGACCCAGATACCAGCCACTCACAGGCTTGTGCTCATTAGCTCACACAACAGCACCAAGTCTGGGTCTAAGTTACACCCACAGTGCTCTCGTTCTCTTTCTATTTCTCATAGTGAAAAGAAAGAAGAAAAAAAAAACTAGAAAACTAATACAAACTGGTTAACATTTAATAGAGTAAATAAAAAAAAAAGTTTTTAAAGGTTTTATACTTGGCGTATTTACTGTATATCAGATTATCAGCTGTCATATTAGTTCTCTTTACAGTTTACAGTACTAGCAGCTGATGAGTGGGGAAGCTCAAACAATTATGGGTTACTGGGTTACCGATTGGAAGAATGATGTTCAAACCTCAGAACTGCTATTTGTTGAGGCTTTAAGCAAGGCCCTTAACCCTATCTGCTCCAGGTGGCGCTGTATTCCGGCTGCCCCATCACTCTGACCTCCTGAGATATGTAAAATAAAACAAATTTTACGGTGCTGTAAAGTACATGTGACAAATAATTGAACCTTAACCTTAACGAGTCACCTAACAACATTGTGACAGAACATTCTGACCAACCATACAAGTTTCAGAGAGGTTAAATGAGAGAAAACACGAAAATTAAGCTGCAAATCAAGATCCTGCTTGGGTAAAGCAGGCGAGCTAGTTAATAAATCATCTAGCTAATTTAGCTAGCAAACACAACTTTGAGCTTCGGCTGCAGTTGAGCTATACACTCAGCTAACACTCAACTCATTGTTGTTTATTTTTAACTCAATCGTTCCTGTCCTTGTTCAGTCAAAGTAGAAATAGCACAAATGGCCAAACAGTGAGTGTTGGAGGGGATTTGAGGTTGAAGGAGACTTCAGGTTATTCTGGGGAAGCATGGCTTTTACCCATTACTGTGTGCATGTGGAGGTGTGGATGCATGTCGATAGGTGTGTATGTGTATATTGGTGTGTATTGGGTTTCATCCCGTATTCATTCTCACAGACAAACACTTTAACCTCAGTGGAATGTTCTCCATTACATTTGATGAAGTGTTAAGACTCAAACTGGAAACAGAACTTGCTCTCTCTCTCTCTCTCTCTCTCTCTCTCTCTCTCTCTCTCTCTCCCTGTCACTTACCCCTCTCCTTTTTCCTTCCTTTCTCCCTATTCCATTTCCTCACTTTTCTTTAGCAGGGATTTATCTTTCCATGTTCTAGAGGTGGCAGAGTGTGACAGCTCAAATGGGCGCTTTCATGTGACATCAAACCAGCTTCTTACAGCATTGCTCTTTAAAGGGCTTCTGCACCGCAGCCCTTAGTAGAAAATAAAAAAAACGCAAAAACTGCAGACAGCTGGCATCTGGACACTTCAGGAACTAATGCAAGGATGAGTGCACTGCTCAGAAGAAGAGATGCTCCAGGCCTGTCGAGCGAGAGAGAGAGAGAGAGAGAGAGAGAGAGAGAGAGAAGGGCAAGGGATCTCAGGCTCATTCCGATTCACCCTACTTGATGCTCATTTTGTTTGAAGTGTAGTGTTTTTACAATAGGGGCAATATAGATACAGGTCTGTCTCTGGCTTTGAGCCAAGGAAGCCAAATTGACCGTGCTCCCTTAGTGGAAGGGCATGCTATCGCCACTCTGTCATTCAAACTAACACTTACTGTTTGTGAGCTCAAATATGTGAAAAAGTGTCCAATAGCACTTTTTAAAAAGATGTTTACAGTATAAGGATGTGGTCTTGGAGTTTGGAGCATGTTTTAGCCATCACCATGTTTGATGGTAGCCGAGAGATAGCTTGTAGGAGGCGATTGTTAATGGGGGTCAGGGGTAGCTCAATGGTTAAGGCATTGGACTACGGTTCGGAAGATCCCAGGTTCCAGGCCCTTGAGCAAGGCCCTTAACCCTCAACTGCTCAGCTGTGTAATGAGATAAAAATGTAAGTCACTCTGGATAAGAGCGTCTGCCAAATGCCTAAATGTAATGTAAATGTTAAAAGGATTCAACATACAGTAGAGCCAATAGTTTAATAAAAACTTGTCAAGACATACTGTATAACCTACTTACTAGCTTAAGTTTAAAAAACATCATCTTTAACCTAGTTTTAAAAAAGGACATATTTAGAGCATCAGTCATATTCTAGCTTTGTAGAATATTTGAAAAGTTGAAGAAAAACCTTTAAAGACTTTTTTTTTTTACACCCAGCTACAGTATATAAACATTTTACAACTTAACCATGGACTCCATGGATATTTAATATTCAATTATTTGTCACATGTACCTTAAAGCACAGTGAAATTATTTTTCTGTATATCCCAGTTAGGAGGATGGGCACTCCTGGATCAGATATGGTTAAGGGCCTTGCTCAAGGCAGTGCTGGCCCCTGACCTTCCGATTAGTAACCCAGTAACCCACAGCCTTAACCATTTGAGCCACCACCATTACGGTCACTCTCTACTCTGGCCAAAACTCACATTATTAATATTGTTCTGTACTCGAGTCCTCTTGCATGTTTCCACTTTTAGATACAGCAGGTGACAGTATACATGTTTTTGGTTTGTAAGCCATCAATAAATACAAACCGAAGCAGAGAACAAGGAACTCAGCCTTCACGCTATTCAAAATATTATTGATATTTCAGAGTAAATGTTGAGTGACCCCCCTCTCATGTCTTTCTACTTTATCAGCGAAGGCTATGTAGATCAGATGATGAGATGAAAATGTTGAGCACACACCGAGTTTTTCAGAGGAGACAGATGGCGATGATGATATTGCCTTTTAACACCAATCACTTGCTCAACACACCAAGTAGTGCCATTGATTAGGGGTTACAGATGGATTTGGGATTTGTTTTTGTGTTGGAACCTAGTTAGCTTTGTAGCTCACCTTAGGCATGAATAAAACAATACAGGAGAGACTCAGAATGACTGGTTGTGCAGGATGACAACATCATCAGATGTGTTTTCCTGCTGAAAATGATTTTTTGACGTGTAGAACGACTGTAGAACACTTGAGATGGATGCCGAGTAATACATATAGTTAAACATCTCAGTGCTGTTAGCGTCTATTATCACCATTAGTGGAATGCCTCTTTTCCACTCAGAATATTCAGTCAGAGCTAACTGTTGTATAATATCAGGAATAATGCAAAGATTGACATCGTTATATTTTTTTCTCTGTTGAAGCTATGGTGGGGTAGTTGTAAGTGCAGGGTTTTTAACCTGTGCAGGTGTACAGTATGTGTGAATGTTTCGGAGAGTGTAGAGACTCAAATGTTCTTGGGTACGAAACAATATTAATATGTGAATGCTGACCGTTGGTGGTGGAGAATACGGGCAATTGTAGTTGCATACGGTACAAAGCAATCCTGCTTAGCTTCACTATAACTCCCTACTTTGTTTAGATTGGTTTGTTTTTAGCTGCTTAGATTGTTTTGCAATTAATCCTAGTTTAAACTTGCCTACCTGCACTCTGAGCCATGCTACAGACTTCACTGAACCCTTGATTGAACCTTCCTGAATGAAACACCTTAAGTTTATGTGCTCCATTAAAATAATCTTTTTTATGGTATCCACAAGACAACACTGCAAAATCAATCACTAGTCATAATTTACCCAGATATCTAAATGAAAATGTTATAGGTACAAGTTTTGTGTGATATTAAAGGCTTTAAAAAAAAAACAAGCCCTGTTGAGGTCACAAAATTTCACGTGACTTTCTAGTACACCTCTGGGAAATTAGCTCCGACATAAATGAGAGGGAAAAAAATCGTCCATTATAGGATGAGATAATTGGGTAAAAGAGGAGTCGTGTCCTCCCTAGAGCTCCGGCGAAACTGCAGTGGAGAGGAGGCCTATAAAAGCACAGTGTGAATGAAGTCATCACTCCTCTCAACACTCCTCGCTCACTCGCAGGAGTGACGTCTCGCGAACGTCCGCATCGCATGAGTCGAGAGACGTGGAAACGTAGATTTGACTTCATATCCAAGGTGCAGACTATCTAAAATATAAATATAATATCCACCTCATGCACTCATACAGCAGAGTGATAAAGTGAAATGCAGATATTCTTCATTTATTCCACCGCGCTGATGGATTCTTCAGTCTGATTGGTCAGCAGGAGCTGAATAATTGTCTATCATCACTTCTCCTTGCTTTCTTTCTCTTGGCATCTCTCTGTTTATCGTCCCCTCTGGCCTCAATTTGTCCCCCTCCACGTTGCTCTATCACTCTTCTATTCTTCTTTCTCTCCCCATCACTCCTTGCTTCCCTATCCCTCTATCTTTATCTCACTCTTCATCACTCATCATTTCTCTTTTTCTGTCCTCTTGCTCTTTCGATCTACTGCTGTCTCTCTGTCTTTCCACTTTTCTCTCTTTCCATCTTTCTAACTCTCTCTTTCTCTTTTTTACCTTGTCTCCCCACGTCTTCACTCCTCACTTTCTTTTCTCTTTTTCTCTTGTCTCCCTCTTCACGTCTTTGTATGTCTTCCCGTATTTCTGTTTCAGTTTGTCTTTCTGTTTCTTTTTTCTTTCTTTCTCTCTCTCTCTCTCTCTCTCTCTCTCTCTCTCTCTCTCCACACCTCAATCTCTCTTTCTTTCTGTCCTGATTCTCTCTTTCTGTCTCTCTGTCCTTATCTCTCAGTACTTCTCTCTGTTTCTCTGCCTGATTTTCTATCTCTCTCCCAATCTCTCTCTCTCTCATTCTCTTTCAGTCCTTTCTCTCTCTTTTTGTCTTTCTGTTTACCTTGTATCATTCTATTTATCTTTCTTTCTCCGGTTCTTTCACAACAGCTGTCTTCATGTCACATTCTTCATTATTTTTTGTCTCTTTCTTTCTGACTATCTTCCTTTCTTTAACTTTGTCTCTCTCTCTCTCTCTCTCTCTCTCTCTCCATTTTTCTCTCTCTGTCCTTCTCCCCATCTCTTAATCTCTTACTGCTTCATCCTTTATCTCTCTTTCACATAATCTCTCTTGTTCTGTCTCTGTCTTTCTCTCTCGCCACTTTCCTCTCTCTTTTTCCCTCTTGGTTGAATATTAAATCTTCTAAAAAATAATTTCACCAAATATCACCAAATCACCAAATCATTCCATCATAATAGCAAATAACATTCATGTATATACTGTATGTATATGTTAAAGATCATTTTTTCGAATATAGTGAGTTTGCTATCATTCTGCAACGCCTCTCTGCTTGTATAATGTCTGACTTGCAAATAGGCCATGAGTAATGAAGACCAAAATGAAATATTCATCATGGATTTTACCCCTCGGTGACTGTGCACATTATGCCTATGAATGCTAAAGCTAAAAAGCTTAAAACCCATAAATAAATAGATCATTTCTCTTCATAGTTGTTTGAGCTAATGGAGTCTTACAGAATCAGTGCATGACGCTGACAGTGGAACTATTTTTATAGGATTTTCTCTACAAGTGAGACATTTTTTGGACATTTAATATGCCTTATGCTGTCCCGCACCAAATGTCGCCCTCGCTCTTCCCTCACTGTGGTGGAATAAATTGTCCAGCTCTTTGGCAAAGGACATCAGCCCAGATTGGTGCCATATGGCATGGATCGGCCAAGCGGATAGCAAGGTGTCGCCTTTTTAATTTTTTATTTTTTTTATTATTATCTCTCTGCCCGTGTGGACAATAGATGATGAATGCCGGTCTCGTCTCTGGCACACAGCCTGTATCGCTTACACTGGCTTTGTCAGCACTTTGGGGTTAAGACTAAAACACTCAAGCGAAGTGCAGATGAATTAGGTGTTCAAGTGCGCTCGCTCGAGCGTCTGTGCTAGGCTGCGCAGCATGTGCAGGATGGAAAAGAAAGCCAAGTCCAGGGCACTGGATATGAGCTCAGAGGTAGTGTGGATTGGGCAAGCCAGTGGGATTACCCGTGCTTTTAGTGCAGTGGTGAAGGACGATCCTCCCTTAGTGTAGTAAGGCTCGAGCAGGGATAGAAACCCAATAGCCAGGAGCCTTTGTCATCTTTTTTTTTTCTTTTCTTTTCTTCATTCTTTTGAAGGGATTTTCTACTGACACTAGAGTCAGAGTATAACATCAAACCCTTCTTCACATCCCCACCACATACATAATCTGGTGCTCAGTGAAATCAGAACCTTTTCGCCTCCATTTCTGAAAAACTGCAACAAAAAAAAAATCAGTATTTATTAGTATTTTACAAAACTCGAATTGCTTTGTTCGAGAGATTTGTTTAAAAAAAAAAACAACGTTAGCATGGATAGATGAACCACCCTTAAGTGGATTGATATTCTACAACATTACGTCTTGAAGTGTTTTATTGCCTCATCAGAATGTCAGGGGTTCAACCCCAAACATCATAGCCAGAGGTGAGCAAATTACCCAAATTCTTTACTTGGGAAAAGTAAAATATTACTCACGTAAACTAAGAAGTCATTTATTCACAATTCTAAGTGATTAGAAGTACTTAAATGCACCTCTTAAATCTTAAATTAAATCCGTTGTTGTTTCCATTTTAATTTAAGATCTAGTAACTTATAATGGCACAGGGTCAGCTCTGATCTATACTTTCTACTTCACTACATTTCTGTATATATATATATATATATATATATATATATATATATATATATAGTAATAAGTAGTTGTGACACAAATTATAATGGAAACACTAGTTGCTTTGTGTAGTATATTCTCAGATTTAGTAAATTTATGCATTTATTCATCACAATATATAATTAAAATCCACTTTAAAAAACAAGTTTCAAAGCTTCAATGATTTGAGGCAACGTATTTCATCAAACACTTTGGGTAAAATCTAGTTGTCAGACTGATTACACTGTAAAAGACTTTACAGTGTAATCAGTTTACTGTTTGTGGAACAACATAGTTCCTGTTTTAACCTACAGTACAGCAGCTGTAAACAGTCAACCATCTCTATTTCTTTCTCGTGAAGTACAGTAAATAGACCCAACTTAGTAAGAGTACCAGAGTGGCTTTTACAGAATGAAGGCTTTCCTTTAAACTGCGATCAGATCTATGGGTATGCATGTCTAAAAGGATCTTTAGGGAAAATAAACAGCTTATGTTGTCAAGATACCACAAAGCCTTAACTGGTTATCAAAGACAGCATAATGGAGCGTCCACCCACAATACCGTATATCACTGGTTTTGTAGGGAGTGTGATTTTATGCCACAATACCGGTAGTGTTTGCAGACGGATGGTGCCAGCTAGCATATCACTAGTTTGATAATGCGTCCGTAATCGTATCAGTGCGGCGGCGTAATGGCCACATGTTACTCGAATCCTCGACTATAACAGGGACACATTAGCCTCTGGGTAATACGTCTTCCTGTTCACACTGACCCGGTGTGTGCTGTAATTAACTCATAATGTGGTTAGTGTGCCTGGTTATGTTTTGTAAATGACACGGATTATGGATGTAGCGTGTGCCACTTGGATAACAAATGGACCGGGGTTGCTCCAGCTCTGGTTTTAGGTTCGTAATTAAGTTATTTTTGTATTGCTACATAACGCAGGTGTAGGTTTTGAATCTTGTCTTACATCACCTGGGGCACGGACCAGCAAGTTCCAGCAGTCTGCTTTCATATATGTGTGCATCTGTAGAGATTCAACCAGCCATTGTGTGAACTGAAACATTGCTATTGTTTTTCTGCAACCAGCTGCACCGCCGGCTTCATTTCAATGGTGTACTCATAGTACTGTAGTTTGATCATGTTTAATGTGTAGGGTTATTGTTGTTCTCCATTGCATGACTCTGGCCGCAACCATTTCCAATATAACTCACTGATATATAGCCGACATTGACAAATCACTTAAAATCATCAATGAACTGTTGTATAATATTTAAAACTAGTTGTTTAGTCACTAATTGTAGTTGTGGCGTCGGAGAACATTTGTGTGGAGAAAATCTGTTAATCACATGGTTAGAATGTTGTTCTGATAAATTGTTACCAACAGTGGGCGCTGTTTTATTGCTTTCAACCAAGAATAGCTACTGTAAAAGCAAAACATACAAATTTTTTTTCTCTGACTTTCTTTCGTAATTTGAAAACAAGCTGCATTGTTGAAACTTTGCAAATTTGTCGTGATCGCGAACTGTGACGAAAACGATCACTTGAAAATGGCATTTCACAAGAAAAACATTTCCCTCCTGTGATTCTAGCTGTACACTTTGTATTAATAAATTATCTTCTCACTAAATTGGCTTCTCATAGCAATTTAAGTGAATGTATCTGCTGATCTACTCATTGGAAACAGGAGTTATATTTTCCGTATAGATGTAAATTGGGTTCTGTAGACTATGCAGTTTATTATTTGTAATAATGAACAGTGTTATAACAGAGTAAATATGAAACACATGATGTGTGAACAGGAAATTTAACATAACAAGCCGTGGGTTTTATGAACTTATCCAGTTAAGCAGTTACTGCATTAGTAGTACATATTCGCTTTATATATTTATATTCTGGTCTCTTGATCAGTTTGCTTAACCCAGAGATTGTTTGCTTTGTTTTTTTTTTGCTAAATATGCAAAATTGTGGATAATTATCAGACTCGCCCACACAAGTACTGTAACAAGGCACAAGGCCTCCTGGAAAAATACAAAAGGAGATTATAAAAGTATAAATTTATTAAATTTAATACAATTTGGCTTAAAATTTGATCTTCATTTTCTATTTATTATTATACTTATGTGTACTGTATCTGTATAAACTGATCACAAACATTCCGTTGAATAAACTAAAAAATTTCATAAACAAATGAAATTAGTAGATGGTGATGATAATAATAATAGTTAAACATGTTTACAGAAATAATTTTAACAAGGTTTTCATATATTATATTTAGATTAAAGGGTTCTCTAAGGGCCATTTAAAGGGTACAGAATATAAACAGTCATGACATACACGTGCATATATATAAAGTATTAATAGCAATTTAATGATGAATCACTTTATAATTCAGAATTAGTCTAAACTTTACTGTTATTGTTAATAGGTACTATAATTAACAAACTGAATTTACATGATAATAATAACAAAATAAAGAATAATAAATAATAAAGAAATTTAAGAGCACAAAATAGAGCCAAGTAAGATTTTTTTTTTTATGTTTTTTTAATGACTTTGGGATAAAAAAGCAAACAAAAAAAACCTTTACATTATACATTATACACATATATTCTATACTATTGTAGGTTCCAGAATAAATAAATAAATAAATGAATAAATGCCAGAAAATACATACTTTAAACTAATTTAGTTTTAAATCCTTTAATTATAAAGTATGGGGGTGTTAAACTGAGACTTCTTGATTGTGCAGAATAACAGAATTTTTAAAAACTCACATTATTTCCTTATATAATCTCCTGCTACCTTGTCAGTTTTCTCAGTACACCAGTGCCATGATCGTCCTGCCTGCCAGATTCATGTCTAAAACGCTGGCCTCCCAGGAGCTCCTTTAATGGCCAATTTCTTCTAATGAAAAAATCACTGACAACGATCTGTTCTTGCACAACAATCCACAACCTCATACTGCCCGCCACACCATTATTCATTATTAAAGTGTTTTATTATTGCCACATTCCTCTGTACAGTTCTGACCTCACTCCAAGCCCTTCCCACATGTTTGGGGTATTAAAGGAGTTCCTGGGAGGCTTGCATTTCAGACGAAAACGTTCCACCTTGATGTATCCAAGCACTGGTGAAACACTAGGATAAGTGCATTAGTGTAGGAGGGGATTAAATACAGACATAAATGGAATCAGAATTATGAACATGTGCTTTCACATGAATGGGGGGGCGGGGTTTTGTTAGGGTTATATTAGTGCATGCAGGATGATGTACATGAGCAATAACAAATCCATTCACATATTGTTTAAGTTATTACTTTGTTATTAACACATCACATCTGCTCCAGAACACATAATGCTGCAGTTCGATGTGTAAGTGTTTAATGGCTCCCCCCCCCACCCTCCCATCTCTTCATCTCTGTCCATTACTGACTGACCCCACACTCGTCCCCCTGCACAGGGTCCCCTTTATGTCTCGGCCTGTCCATCGACGTGCCCGTCCCCTTTTTTCCTGTTCAGGGCTTGTGGAAGAAGATGGCTCTTTGAAGTCCATTCTGACTCTTTTGGTCTCTTTCGGTCCTCTCCATTAGTCTGTGATCCCTTTCATGTTAGTTTTTTTTTCTTTATTTCTTTTTTAGCTCAGCTCAGAGTTTTCACACCTACACCACATTCAGCACTCAAGTTTGGTTTGATTTCTAAGGTTTTGAGAGAAAGGGTAAAAATATATATATATTTTATTATTTATTATTTTGAGAAGTTGCGTAACCTGAGAATTTAATTAATGCAAGAAAAAAAAGTAGAATAAAAAGGCTGGATGTTCATAAAGAAAATTTGTACAATCAGAAGTTCTGCTTTGACTTGAACATAACTCGTATGGTAGAATTAAACGATTTAAAGCAAACTTAGTTAAAGGCATATACTTAATTTAATTTATTAATTTATTCTGGAATATATATACACACAGTATGTATGTATGTATGTATGTATATGTATATATGTATATATATATATATATATATATATATATACACATTGCAAAGTAATGCTATTTATTAATATTATTTAATATATCATTACATTACGTCACATCATATCACATTATTTAAAAGATACATTAATTCCAGTAAACACTTTGCACATTTTATTTGTTTATATCTTTTTTCATTGTTAATATTTAAAAATTTTATTATGCAGTGATGTGCATATAAGTAGTGAATGTATTTTGCAAGTTTAATGCACAACATTTTAAGATGATTAAAAATTTATATCATTCAATTTGTTTCTCTTTTTTTTACCTTTTTTTTTTTTTTTTTTTAGCATAAATCAGTGTCCTTTCTTCTTCCTGTGGGTAAGCAGAGACACAAATGGGCCAAGAGAAAATCTCTCGAACCCTTCTCCCTGTTGCACACAAGACAGCATGATGCGGGTCAGTGTGCAGAATTATAAACGTCCTAAATACTATTGCAATACAGAAACAGTTTCTCTTGGTATGAATTTCACGTACAGAAAGGCAGGACACGATAAAAATAAAAAAAAATCGATTTCTTTCACCTCGCTGTTTCCAGTCACATGACCCTAAGAGTTCACCAATCCCTGAATACATGGCATTAATGAAATATGTATGGTGCGAATGGGAAGAAGGGTTTGAGGGGACGAAATGCTGAAGAGCACGCATTTTATAAAGACAGGCAGTGAAGCGGATCACTGAGCTGATGCTGCAGCAGTGTGAAGAAAAAACAAGAAGAAGAAGACAAGCAGATCGATCGGGGTTGTTACGCATACACAGATACACTGTTAGTAACGTCACTGCACTGTTAAGCTCTCAAATCTGATTGGTTGGGTTTATCTTGATGAACCTGTTCTTATTGCCCTTTTGCCACAATTTACATTCAGTGGAAACTTTACCTTTAATAAAAAAAAGTATTTATTAATCACTTTTATCAATTAAATAGAGGAAACGATTAAAATTTATGTACCATTCATGGAAGGAGTCTCCAGTGTCAGTGTGGCAGAACTTCAACTGAAAGAAAAAAACAGGCTGGTGATTGAACGCTGCTTATGGCAGATATATACTTGCAATATTGTGAACATATTTATGAACTTTGTACGCTCCATGTTACCATAGGATTCCAGTAGGGGGCACAATCATTAATCAGACAGTTTTGCATGATATAAACAAACACAGTGACACTCAAGGAGCCTAGATTTCATGTGGACATTGCAAGCTTTCTCACTCTCTCACTCACTCATCATCCATACCCCCTAATCCTGTATAAAGGGTTGCGGGGGAACTGAAGCCTATCCCAGGAAACCTTGGGCATGAGGCGAGGCACCAATCCATCACAGGGCACACACACATACACATTCACACACTCATTTACAGTACACACTACGGACAATTTGGCCAAATAGGCTGGAACATGAGGGGCCATCCCCAAACCGTTTCCAACAAGGGAAGCATGGAATTGTCCAAAATGTCTTGGCTGTTCCTTTCACTGGAACTAAGAGGCCGAGCCCAACTCCTGAACAATAACCCCACACCAGTTTCAATATGACTGCGCACCAGTGCACAAAGCAAGGTCCATCAAGACATGGATGAGCAAGTTTGGTGTGGAAGAACTTGACTGACCTCAACTTGACTGAACGCGTCTGGGGTGAATTAGGGTGGAGATTGCGAGTCAGGCCTTTTCGTCCAACATCAGTGTCTGACCTCACAAATGCGCTTCTGGAAGAATTGTCAAAAATTTCCATAAACACACTCCTAACCCTTGTGTAAAGCCTTCCCAGAAGAGTTGAAGCTGTTATAGCTGTAAAAGGGGCGGGGCCAACATCTTATTAAACCCTATGGATTAAGAACTGGATGTCACTCAAGTTCATATGCATGTGAAGGCAGACGAGCCAATACTTTTGTCAATATAGTTTATATTAGATGTGCACTAAATCTGGGTTCTTATAACTATTACTTATCTGGTTATCAAACGTTTGCTGGACTTCCTAGACCTGATCTTTTGACATAGATCAATTTAAGGATGACAAGGAAATACTTTCTTGTCAGATAACTACCAGGCAGGTGGAATGCATTGGACAGTCTTGTCTAGATGGACTAGAGTGGTAAGGTTATTAATATTTGGCTGCTCAGATAATGAAGTCCCACTTGCGTCGATGTGTGACAAACAATATGCTAGTCTTCTAGCAGTTAGCCACTGAGCGATATTAGCACTATTTGAAAAGGCAAGTGTATATTTGTTTCTAAATTGTGTACATTATTTATACAGCCCGATGATTTTAATGATGAGAAATCTCTGTGGTGTACTGGATATTATAACGCAAGGTATTAAAATTATTTTACATATTTTACATCTGAAGTTTTTTCAAGGTTTGTTCAGACTTTTTTTCCCTTCTTTTTCTTCACCTTAGCACTTATCCCTGACTTCATCTCTGCCCCTCCTTTCTCTCTTCTTCTGCAGATGAATGTTCTGTTAGCAGCGTTGGCACCTCTTGATTTTCTATTATTAAACGGCGAGGTTGCGGTGTGGCTGTATTTCTGCGCCTGCTGCTGCAGTGATGGCAGCTGGAATTGCTCTGTTATCAATGAATGGAATGTGTATATCATACCAATACCTCTGAGTGAAAAATCTATTCCCCTTGGCTCATGCACCTTTGTATGTGTATGTGTGTGTGAGTGAGTGAGTGGGTGAGTGAGTGGGTGAGTAAGTGAGTGAGTCAAGGTTGGAGTTCCTCTATATTAAGCTGAAGGAGAGTTGTGAATAAACTATATTTCAGCCAGGGACATAACACATATTAAGGACTCCAGACTGAGTACAGAAGTCAATCTATTTGTTCTTATCAAATCCAGATGTTTTGAGACATAAATATCATTTCCCATGTTATGGCAATTGATAAGACAGTCATGTGAAGATGCTGATTTATACTGAATCAACTGTTCTGGGAATATGAGTAATGTGGTTCTGGTTTGTGTTTATATGAATATATGAAAGGAGAAAAGGACAGCTAGATATTTGAGTGCTTGCTTGAATGGATGACTGGATAGTTGGGTAAATGAATGGATACATGCATGAATCTCTAAATATATATGTATGGTTATAGAAATTAATGGATGGATGAATTTAAGGTTGGTTGGAAGGGTAAACTGATAGATGAATGGATGAGTAAATGAATATATCCATAGACAGATAGATAAATACAAATTGCTAGAAGGATTGATAGGGTAGTTAAAAAGATCGTAAATGGATGATTTTATGGATGGATGGATGGATGGATTGATGGATGTTGGGTAAGTAAATTAATCTGTCCATAGACAGAAAGATGGACAGGAATACAGATGGGCATATGATAGATAGATAGATAGATAGATAGATAGATAGATAGATAGATAGATAGATATGGATAGATAAATATGGATTGATACAATGAAAGTAAATAACTGATTGTGTGGAAATGTATTACTGTGTAGATGGTTAGAATGGATGAAAGGGTTTGATGTATGGATAGTAAGTGTCAGGCTAAAAGACATAATGGTAGATCATTGGATCGATGGGTAGAAGGATGGATTGCATAGATTGCATGGATGGATGGATGAACAATGAATGAATACATTTATGTTTAATGGCTGGTTAGATGCACGGGTAGTTGGATAGAAAGAAGGACCGGTACATATCTATAAAGTAAAATGGCAACCTGGTAGATTTTGTTAAATTCCATCTGAATAACTTACAAATTTCCACTTTAAACCATTTAAATTGTTTGTGAAGGACATCCATTTCCGACTCATTTGTGAAACTAAAATGGGATGAAAAACAGGTTTATGTAAAGCGATTGAGTTACTGAGCCTCTGTTTTCCCGGGCTTATTTGCTTCCTTTAACACAAAGGAGCACTGAGGCAGCATTGGGAGTACGCCGGAGCATCAGGAAGATGGGTAAACAAACAAATAAAAGAGCCTTCTGACTGGGGAGAAGGGAAGTCTCAAGTCAAAGCAGTGACTGGTTTGATCTCATTAGAAAGAGAATCTTCTTTCCTCGCTTTCTTTTCAGAAGAGGCAGAACACAGGCGCACCTGTCAAAGCGATCCTCCATGCTGCTTCAGCTGGGAAAGTGCTGGACCAAGCCATTTCATGAACAAGTTTATTTGCATTTTTATCACAGCATGTCACCGCACGTAGCGTGCGGGTGCAGATCGTGCAACCGATGTGCATACGTCATCTGTTTAAGCTGATGAATTATGGAGGAGGGTACACAAAAGGTGAGGGAGCCTAAGAAAGATATAACATGATAATCCTTCTGATAAGGCACCCCGCCGTGCGCATGCATGAGAAAGAAATAGGAAGCGTGCATACAGATCCCTGAAGTCACGGCGATCACATCGAGGACATGTCGAACGTCTTCTAGTGTCTTCAGAAGTAACTGCACATAGGTCCTGGTAAACAAGAGAGAAAGAGAGAGAGAGAGAGAGAGAGAGAGAGAGAGGTGCCATGGATGTAGGAGTTCAGGGTCAAGTGAAGCGAGACGAATTGAAAAAGAAAAGAGGTTAGCAGAAGTAAAGAGGGAGAACAAGATGAGCCTGAGGCAACGACGCACCACCAAAAGTATCTTACTCAATTAACATCCTGCCACAATTGGCACAGCCTAATGGTGTATGTTTTTTTTTTTTTCTTCTTCATAGCATTAATTAGATCTGGCATTTGTTTCAGATCACTTAGCCTGGCGCAGGTTTTCATTGCCTTGTCCTGTCCTTGGGTCTACCCAATGTCGTCTTAGGACAATTACCAACGTCTCAATGGACGTTTTTCTTTTTTTCAAGTGCATGACTTTGGAGATTACAGAGAGCTGAGGGAACATGGAGGTTTGTGAGCGCATTAGCATGAAATGTCCCTAGTGCTATCAGATAATCTTTTTTTTTTTTTTTTTTTTTTTTTTTACCAGATGTTTAAATTCTAGGTTATTCATTTATCCATTTATCTTGGTCATGATTTTAGTAGTTCTGGAACACTGGTGCATTAAATGGGAATGCAATATTTTGAACACTTCTACAGAAAATGGATGGGTAGAGTAGTGTATACATAGTTGAATAGAAGAGCAATGAAATGGATGCTTGGATCAATGGATGGATGGATTGTGGGTGGGTAGATGGATTTGGATGGTTGTAAATGTGGATTGGTGTAAGGATGGATAGATGGATAGATACTGTAGATGGGTGTATGGTTGGGTGGATTGGGTGGATGGATGGATGGATGGCATCTACCACAAGAAAGAATTCACACATGCATAATTTAGTCTAAACATGTACCTCCTTTTAAGAAAAAAAAAACTAACATGGACACATGGAAATATTTTTTTGTTGAAAAAAGGAACTTAAGAGTACTTTGTGGCTCATGCTTTATGGCCAGGTCTCCAAACTGAAAAGACCCAGGTTCAGGAGTCATTAACTAACAGATAGGCAGGAACAGATAATAAGGTGGTGGGTGCCAAAACTTAACAAAAGAAAGAGCTAGGAGTAAGATAGGGTTTCAAGTGTGGTCTTTTTGTTGAACATTTAGTTACCTGGTAGGACATCTCAGCTTGGCTTTTCTAGATGTTTTGTATTTGAGACATTGCTGCAGTCCTGAAATCCTGAGGAGTCCTGAACACCTTTTGTAGCCTTAACCCTAACCCCTAACCCATGAGATGGTCTTAACATTAACAAGACCCATATCACCCTTATCCATCCTGAACCACATTACATCATCTATTAGATTGGTTTGGTTGGCTTGAGTCTTCTTATGTAGAAGGAGATGTTTCTATCTGTTCAACGATTGGATGCTTGAAACCTTAACTATGCATGCTGTATATTAGCTGAAGCAAGTGGATGCTCATTGTTTTTTTTTGTCAGTTCTAGTTCCTAATTCGCTCTGTCCAAGAGACTGACAAAATAAAGGTACCGGAAGTGATGGTAATAGACGGCTTGATTTTGAAATCTAATTGGAACTGTCAGCTCATTGATTGCTCCATGAAGCTAATTGACCAGCAGTCGTACAGTCCATCAATTCCTTTGCTGTAGGTCTGTCTACATAACCTCCTGCACATGCATAGAGTACTTTTAATAGTGAATTTCAATGGTAAACATTAGTTTATTGAGTATACACAAACGTGCCTTTGTTTACTTGCAGGTCATGACATCTAACATGTCAGAAACTAAGGTGATATAAGGAACTCAGGGGATAAACAGACAATAAACAGTGACGTTTGTGCTTCAGTAAGCCAATATTTATCTTGTAAAATATTCAGCCAGAGCAGTCTTTTTCATACAATTTTTTTTGTAGAATTTTATACAATATGCTTTTGTAGTGATTTGAATGGCAGCTGGTTTGCCGCTTCGGGGGTTCCAAAAAGCAGAAGTTATTTTCTAGGTTATATATTTCATAAAATGCACAATAGGTCTGCCAATGACAAAATAAGTAACGCAAATGCAGTTTTGTACATAATATTCTTTAACGTCAACACTTTTAACAGAAATATAGTGCATCTTTCTACTATTTCTACAGTACATTGTATCTGAGTATGAGAAGAGCACTGCAGAGTGAGACTTTTGAATGAGTTAATGAATATAAATATGTGGGATAGTTTGAGTGCATGTTATCAGTTAAAATATAAGTCAGTGGGGTCAGCAAGTTAAAATAAAAATAAAATAAATTGGAAAAAATATTTTTCCAAGACATTTCCACCTGGTCTTTAAAGGAGTGCCTGGGAGGCCAGCGTTTCAGACATGAATTAGGGAGGCAGTCTGATCATGGCTCCGCTGTACTGAGAAAACTTTACACCTTCATGATATCGAGCACTAGTGAAACACTGGGATAAGTGCATTAGTGTAGCAGGGGATTATATAGAGAATTAAAGAGACTCTCATAAATGTGTTCTGCTATTCTGCAAAATCAAAAGTCCCACTTTGCCTTGAACATCCCGCAAACAATTTAGAACAAGGAGACCAGGATTTAAAACTAGTGCTCAGAACTTTAATTGGAATATGCCTGACTTTTTGAAAATGGTGGCCCATGAGGGTAAAGTAACCAAAAACTGTCCAAAACATGGGAAATAATAATAATAATAATAATAATAATAATAATAATAAAAATAAATAAATAAATAAATAATTAAACAATTAAACAATTAAATAAATATGTAAATGATAAAAAATAAAAATTTATGATATACTTTCCCACTAAAGGTAAAAATAAGATTTTATTGCATTTTGTTGGAATAATTTAATTCAGTATTTATCAGCTCATTACTCCAAATGACTCCAAAGTAATAAATTCTACCTAAATAATTATCTAATTATAATTCGTTTTAATACGCCATTATCCCATTTCATTGATAAAGCAACAGTAATTTCAGTTTAATTTTACTTATGAACTGCAATGGATAAAGTGGTATTTAGCAAAAATGAATAAATGAATAATAATAATAATAATAATAATAATAATAATAATAATAATAAATGCAGATCTTTTAATATTACATGATTTATCATATTTTATTATCCATAATGCAAAAAATGTGTATCATCACAGTTCCTGATTGGAAAAGGCTATATAAGGTTTAAATTTCTCTGATTTCACATTAAATTAATTAACTCTAGTGCTATGTTCTAACTGTTTACTGTATACCGGTTCTCGCTTCCCTGCTCAGTTCAGTGAGTTAGAACACGTTTACTGTATGTATATGACTTGATCAATTGCTTTATTACTGTCTGGAAACAGAGCCATCGAGCACGCTAGAGAATTCTTGTCGCTTGAGGTAAAAAGCAAGCCATCATTATTCGCAAAATGTCCCGCTGGAGAGCGTTCTTCACTCGCAGGATGTGATAAAGAGTGCGCCAAAGCGCAGAACCAACAGGAGAACAGGGGTTGCTTTCAAACAGGAGTTGCTTTCAACAACAAAGCGAAGTGCCTCGTCATCTCTGTGGAGACACCAGACACATCCTCACATCTGTCACTTCCTACCCACACATCGTCAGCTTCCAAAAGGATGTGTCGCTGGCACTGCGACATTTTTAATTATCCACTCATTTCTCTAATGAAAGTATGTAAAAAAAAAAAAAAAGTTTTCTTGAGAAACCTCCTGCAACCTGAGCATGTGCCATGACGGATCTGGCATGCTTCTGTAAAGAAAATCATCTGAAAGTCTGTGGTCCGTGGTTTGTATTCACAGGAGCTCTGGTGTGACGTCGTTAAGATTTTTATCATATGCTGTTCAACCTTTAAGATTCACAACAAACCAGAGGATATGAAATCAAGTAATGAACAGCACTAGGAGACCTTTATCAGATTGATTATTTATAAGATTAAAATGTCTTTTATCTTTAATTATCTTTAATTTATTTATTATCTAAAACATGATACAAAAAGTATCTCAACTTATCTTTTTTTTCTTTTTATACTGCGTTAAACGGTTCCGTCCAGAACTGCACTATCTTGAGCACTGATTTAACTTTCAACCATTTCCAAGTAGAACTCTTTAAGGATGTTGGAGAACCCAACCCACACAATGTCTGGAAAAAATCAAGAATCATTTATAGTATAGTACATTGGGCCATTTGGGAAATCTTCAGAAAGGGTTCTATTCATAAAAAGATAAGAACGCTTAATTTCCAAAATAGTATACACATAATATCCAAAGGACCCTAAGAACTTAGAACCCTAATAGTAGGACATAGAATAGAAATATTTAAGTATACTGTACTAAGTTTTGTGAAACATTAAATCAATCATAACATTAAACATTAAATATTATTTTCTTCTGTTGTGGCACAATGTACAGTATCTCACAGTTCCAGGGGAAGTTTTATAGGATAGATGATACAAATATCAGTCATGTGCTGGATGTCAGGAGCACTCTATGTAACTGGAGGGTTGTTCAGTTTGGCCTTCGACCAGCTCTCTAGTTCAAACATGTTTGTACAATAAAGGGCCCTCAAGGACTGTGTTTCAGGTGGAGATTAAGCCGAGTCTTTGATAAAATGACCCTTGAACGAATGCTGGTTTGCGGCGCATATAAATGAACCTGGAGAGTGGCAGGATTAACTTTAAATGAACTTTATGATTTATACTCCTCTCACCTGGGCCTGTTGCATGCATATACATAACTGTAAAACATTGTCCTTTATGTTTTGTTAAAGATTCTCCATTTTGTTTTTGGTCTGAAGGTGGTGACTACTGAGCTTTATAATTTTTACCTCTAGGGTCAAGGGATTCATGTCTCGAGGTCTGTGTGCATGGAGTTTGCATGTTCTCCCTGTGCTTGGTGGGTTTCCACCGGGTACTCGGGTTTCCTCCCGCAGTCCAAGGTCATGCATATTAGGCCTATTTGTGTTCCCAAATTGCCCGAAGTGTGTGAATGTGCGTGTAAATGTTGGTTACCATTGGCTTCCAGTGGCCACCATTGGGCTTCACGGTCCCTAGTTGGAATACAGAGGTTACTAAATGGATGGATGGAATACATACTGTAGACCTGGTTGTTGTAGATGCCACGTATACAGATTGAAGCGATGTCTTATTGGCTGATTGGCAAAGTTTCCTTTTCTTATGCACTTGTCACACTCCGAAAAAGACCATAAAGTGTCCTAAAAATAGAGAAGACCACAGCGGAAAACAGGGTCATGTCCTTGCAAGGTTCTTAAAACATCTATAATGTTGTCACTAATTTCCATTAATCACCCTCTCACCTGGTCCAATGGAGTTATTATTATACTCAGCAAAAAAAGAAACGCCCCTTTTTCAGGACTGTGTATTTCAACAATAATGTTGTAAAAATCCAAATAAC
>JAQQZS010000013.1:16233473-16256155 GCA_030068045.1 Platyallabes tihoni | reverse complement strand
AAGCACGGGGAGAACATGCAAACTCCATGCACACAGAGACGGGAATCGAGCCTGGCCGGGGAATCGAACCCGGACCCCTGGAGGTGCAGGGCGACAGTGCTAACCACTACACCACCGTGCCGCACGGAGTAGGAATACGAGCTATTTATTAAAATTCTTAGAATAGGAAATCACTATTATCTTCACAAAAATGTACAGTAGGAGAGCTCGAGAGTTGTCCTAACTGGTTAGGAGTAGCAAGGAAATGGCATTCAGGCAGAGACATTTTAGCATTTTAGTTGAGTGACACAGAGCTCATAAATGATATGTTTGGACAAAAACAGAATTTTTATTTTTAATCACATGTGGTGTTTAACACAAGCGTTTCCCTGTGTTTCTCACTCCTTGGGTGTACAAACAAACTGAAACATGGCACTGATGCTTTCACAACTTGCCTCTGTTCCCTTTTTATCTTTAAAGGTTAGAGGGGCAGAATTTTGCTTTAATTATTTCTTTACATTTACTCCCTTCTCTGCAAGCAAAACACTCTCATCCTCCCTTCAGTTTCGCTTTTGTTTTATAAATCATTTTGATCAGATTATGACGGTCCAACACAGCTCTATTAGAGGGACAGTTGTGATTGTGAAGCTGTCTTATTGGGATATCATCATGCAGCCGAGTCACATATATATGTTTTGTTGTTGTTGTCTGTGTGCATAAGGCGTTCAAACAGCTGCCGCTGATTCCACCATCTCACTTTTCCACCATTTAAAACTACAAAAACCCTCAAAAAAACCAGAGCTGCATTCACTGTATGGGGTGTGGCAACCCACCAATGGTGAGGCTCGAACCTGGATCCTCAGACCACTAAATCAGCAAACTTAACTGACTGTATGTGGTGTATAAAGCTACTCAACATAGTCTTTATCACAAGCCATGCATTTGATGCAGTTGATGTTCTTGCACTGTGCTAGAGACTGTTTGTTGAGATGACACTATTGACAAGAGCAATGTGCACATGATGGATGAAGAAGGGGGAAACCATCACTGAAGACAAACCACACATTTAAAGACCATTAACTGAGACAAAGCAGATTTTTATTCTGTTTTCAACATTATTTGTTCCAGAGATATTCACTGCAGAGCAGAAACGTTGATGTCACGAGTTAGTCCGGGGTTAGTCCTGGGTCCATGTAAAAAGGAAATAAAGAAACCTGTCAGTATGACTTGCTTTATTGCAATATGCAGGATTTTCTTTTTTTCTTTTTGGATAACTGTTTATTTCATGTTGTGCCAGTTTAGTGCTGAGAAAGTGAAGTGATTTTTGGATGGGAAGACGACATTGAGGTCAGCTTGTTCTCTTGTCAGTGTCGGTCTTTAAGTAACATGGCCTCAAGGTCCTTTTCCGACCTCATGCTTCAGAGAGCACGTATAAGAATCCGGAGGCGACCGGGGGCAGCGGTTGTTTTGTGCTCGTGGCCCCCTCACTGTGACTGGAACAAAAAGGGAAGTCTTTTTTTTTTTTTTGGTGAAGCGTCGAGCACCAAATCGCGATGTGTACTGGATCGTGCTCACACCAAATTGGTGTGCATTGTGTGTACTGGAGCAGAGAAGCTCTTGAGGAGAAATTGCAGAGTTCCACTTGATCAGAACCAAAGAGTCAGCAGTGCTGCTATTAAATCTGGGACGCGGCATATACACAGCACGGTCTAACACAATATCTTCACTGAAACTTGTTTTTATTTTGGGGGGAACTTATTTAAGTTAAAGCCAATGTGCAGGCTCAAGAAACTAGAGGCATTGCACTAATTAGAAACTTTTTCCTTCCATCCCCAACCAAAGAAAGTTTTATCGCAAATACTTAAAAATCAATAATTTTTTTGTACAAAAATATATTTTTCTTACTTACTTTTATCTGCAGAGCTGGTCATTTAGGCTGTATTTTTTTTTATATATATCACAGATGTAAAGCAGCTTCTCTACCGTTTGGCTACTAATACTACTGTACAGTACATCGCAAACTAAAAAAAAAACTAAACTCATGATATGAAATAAATGTGAAAGAAACAAGAAAATAAACAAATAAAATACAATTAGAAAGACTGGTAAATAAAAATGTAGGGAGGAAAAGTACAAAAGGAAGTGATAAAAAAAACTAATAGTAATGAGAAGGGAAAAAAATCAGTGATTAAAAAGGCCCGGAGGGAGGGAGGGAGAGAGGGAGGGAAGGAAGGAAGGGAACGAGTGAAATAGAGAACAAGATGTAGAGGAGGAAGGGAGGAATAAAAGAGAGAGAGAGAAAATAGTAAAGAAAGAAAGAAAGAAAGAAAGAAAAAAAAATAAACAGTTAGGCAGAGTTAGCAAGAAGTAGAAACCCAAGAAGGAAGGAATTAAAAAGAAGAGAGAGAGAGAGAGAGAGAGAGAGAGAGAATAAAAATAAATTGAATAAAAGTCAAGAACATCTAAAGAAAGAAAAAAAGAATGAAAAAAGAAAGGAGCAGAGAGAGAGAGAGAGAGAGAGAGAGAGAGAGAGAGAGAGCGATTAAGCGTTTGAAGCTGTTGATTGGTTGATCCATTCTGACATCATCAATGCAATGTTATTGTTTCTATGGTGATGAATCATAAATGCAGCGATGTGTCTCAAAAAAGCATAAATGTTGATAGTTTGACATTTTCTATAATAATACTCTATGTTTATTCACTGTTTATGGAAGGCGTCTCCAGTGTAAGTGGGTAAGGTTTAAGTGTAGTAGGTTTACGCTCAGTACGAGTGTCTACAGCATAAGTGAGAACTTGTATTACATTGTAGTTCTAGAAGGTGTCCAACTTGTTATGCATTCATAACTACACTACATTCCACTGCGTAAGATTTAATATATTTCATTGCTTTTAATTTATATCAACAGCTCCCATTGGTCAGCATTGTGTCACATGATCAGGTGACGGTCTTATTTAATAATCGAAAGCCAAGCCCATTAGATTTTGTGCCGTATTGTCACCACCTCGGTTTGATGTCACTCCTGTTTTGAACGGTGTGTGTGTGTGTGTGTGTGTGTGTGTGTGTGTCGTGTCTGTCTCTAAATCTTTCATCTGATTATGGAAAAACTCGAGTAAATGATAAGGTAGATGCGACCGTCTCTTCCTTGAGGCTCTTTGTACGTCTGAATAATGCAGCTGGCGCTTTTATCTCCGTCTCGCATTACATGTGACTATCAGCTTATTCTGGTAATGCGATTTCATCCCCGGCGTGGTCATAATTCATTAGGCCTGCGCCGGGATGGGATCTCCTCGATAGAAAAATCTTCCGTTTATGTGGTGAATTTCGTGTCGTCGGGTCAGGAGACTTTGTCCCGGCCAATTTATGGCAGATCGTTTCCAGTGCGTTTTCATTTGAACGTTCTTGTTTCTCTCCTCGTGCTGCAGTGAGCCCGGTGTGATGTGATGAAAGCTTGAGGCTCGAGGCTCAGAGACGGTACACGAGCCAGAATGGAATAGTCGAAAGGCAAAAAAAAAAAAAAAAAAGAAAACAAAAATCTTAATTGCTTATTGTTTCACAGCTGTGTTACAGCGAGGTGATTAAAAATTAACCGGGAAAAAAAAATCCCCACTGAGCTACAAGAGAAACGCCGAGCGCTTATAACACCTAAATAAGCTCATAAATCAAAGCCAATTAAACAGCTGAAGCAGGTGATGGAGACTGAATGTAGACATTTAGCTCATATACACACACACACACACACACACACACACACACACTAACGTTGCGGATAATAGAACTCATAGCCACGCCAGAGTCTTTATGTCCTGATTTTCATTTATTTCAGTCTTCTGGTTCATCATTAGCGTGTTCATGCACATGGCTCTAACTGTCTGTACACGTTCAGCTTATATGCTTTTTTTAAGTTGTGTTGCTCGATTCGAGACACTTATATATTCTCCCAAAAATAAAAGTAAAAACTGCAGGAAAAAATGAGAAATGAAGGGACCATGTGAAAGACAGTAATGAAAATGGTAAAAGTGAAAAGTAAGACACAAAGAGATGGAGCAAAGGGAAAAGAAATAGGAGAATGAGACAATGAGGAAAAACATGAAAAGCATAAAAAAGTATGCAAAAAAATAAGGAAGGAAAAAAATGAGAAAAGCAATAAAAAAGGGAGAAAGAAAGAAGGAAAAAGAGTAATGGTATAAAAGAATAAAAAAAATGCTGAAAAAAGTAAGACAGAGAAAAAAAGGGAATATGGAAAAATAATTTAATTATAAAGAGAAGGAAGAATAATTGTGCAGATACTGTACAATTTGAAAGGAAGAAAGGAAGGAACAAAACAAACAATTAGAGGAATAAATACAGAAAGAAAGAAAGAAAGAAAGAAAGAAAGAAAAATGGATGTGAACAATAACGGCATTTAAAATGGCAAAAACAAGAAAAGGCATGAAGAGAAAAAAAGAGGGGAAAACAGAGGAATAAGGAAAAGATAAGGAAGGAAGGAAAAAGATCTATAGCCAAAAAGAAAGAAAAACAGTTGAAGGAAGGAAGGGGAGATTTAGTGAAGACATAATGATTTGTGTAGGATGAAAGGAAGAAATCCAGTGGAATAAAGAGAAAAAGCATTAAAAGAAATAAAGAAGAAAAGTATAGAAATAAAGAAAAACAAACAAACAAATGTTGGAATAAATCACAATTTTGAAAGGCTTAGGTATTTATAAAGTGGAAAAAGACAGAGCAAAGGAACTAAACAATAAATAGAGAAGTGAAAAAAAATCAGAGAAGTAAAGAAGGAAGGAGGGATTCTTTAAAAATAAAATAAAATTGGGAAAAATATTAGAACTAAAAAAAGAAAGAAAGGGGAAAGAGAGAGAGAGAGAGAGAGAGAGAGAGAGAGAGAGAAGGTAAAGGATTAAATCAAAGCTGCTGATTGGTCGATTTCTTGTGACTTCATCAAACTGTTGTTGGAGTTAAACTCTTGAAATTTTTTTCAAGTTCCGAACTTAAATAATACATTTTTAAAAGTTTGTCAAATGAAGTAATCTCCTGCGTTCTCACTGGGATGTTTAGAGTGCAGCGTTTGAAGCTTAATTAAGAAGTATGAGAAATTCTAATACACGCTCGTCTCAAGTGTCAGCCTGACGCTGAATTAAAATATCCCAATTAAAAAAATCTATATTAAAATTGGCTAATTGAAGGGATCTGATTAGGAGGAGGTTTAGAAGGCAGGAGTAATTGGCACCGGGGGAATGTCTTTGAAGCTCAGGCGCTGAGAGAATCCTCAAATCCTCGTCAGCGGCGAATCTACGCTAGCGTGAAGGAGAAGGAGCGACGCTTTATCTTCGTGTTTAATCACACATCTCTGGGTTGAAGTAGAGATGAAGAGGAGAGTCTCTCACACGCAGTAACACCCTTACCTTTCATTTATGTTTAGCTAGAATTTCCATTAGCGAAACCACATGACGGGTCATTATTCAGAAATAAAATATTATTATAAAGTCATATAAAATACAGCATGCTTTTTTTGGACATTTGCCTTTGGAAATGATTTGTCTGCTAAATGCCTTTAAACAAAATAAGCATTTTAAAAAGATTTGACATAAACAGATCAAACAGAATAAACTATTAAATCAAGACGACTATTTGTTTTTAACGATCTCCAGGACATGGTGAGCTCTCCTTCACGTTCTTCACGTCTTCACCTGTCTCCACTTTACAGCGAGAGTTCTTTTTTTCCTTGGGATGTTTAGTGGATTTATGGCATTGGTTTTTTTTGAAGGAGAGAAAAACACACACACGTCTGGAGAGGATTCTCGTTAAATGACCTTTGGGTAAATAACTGTTTTCATCTCGAAGCTGTGATGATTTATGCAGCGGCTGTCGTTGCTGACGAGCACATCCGGCTTTTTGCCACTTTCATTTCTCTTTGTCTTCGAGTCACGGAATTACTGTATAAGATTCCTAAAAAGAAAGTGTGCGCTTAATACTGAGAGAATAAAAAGGCAAGAAACAAAGAAGAGCGGTGGAGGAGCCTACAGTGATGTGCAAGTTCACAGCTTATCAGGTTATGTTCATTTGTCACTTTAAATTACAATAAGTCCCCGACTTACGAACATTCGAGTTACGAATTTCCTGATACTAATGGACCGCGGATCTACAAACTTTCGTAAGTAGCTCATGTGTGTTGTACAAAAAATAGACCCTGCAGTGCACCAGATACTAATATTTACAATTATATACAATACTTTCAGTGTGTAAGTAAATGTATGAAAAAATAAATCAAAAGTCCGGTATATTGTATGTGTGTGTGCATGTGTGTTTGCTGTGTCACCAGAATTTGAAGGTGCAGTCTTGCAAGAGTATAATGCGAAACCAAAGCACCAAACCTGTTTTTGATGCTTTATGCGTTACATTGTATATTTGTTTCAAAGGAGTATCTGACTCACTTTGTCTGACTTTTGAACGAATCTGACTTACAAACGTTCTCCCAGAGCAGACCTGGTTGTAAGCTGTATTATTATTTATTTATTTACTTTTTTTTTTTTAGTAGAACCTAGTTCTTCCCATTCATCCCAGTTCACCTGCATTGGATATATTTGCAAAAAAAAAAAAAAAAAAAAAAAAAAGATCCTGGAAGCTGCATTGTGTACAGTGTACCACATGTAACGTGCATTCTAAACACTGTTTTACTTCACCTGAGGAATCTGATTTGACTAGAGATTTGATAACTTCCTTCTCCAGCTCACAAAATATTATCAGACCTTGCAGAAACTCCTCACGGTGGTGTAGCGGTTATCACTGTCGCCTTGCTCCTCTAGAGTCAGGGGTTCGATTCCCGGCCAGGCTCGATTCCTCTAGTCTCTGTGTGCATGGAGTTTGGATGTTCTTCCCATGCTTGGTGGGTTTCCTCCCACAGTCCTAGACCTGCCTAGACTAATTGGTGTTCACAAATTGTAGTAGTGTGTATGTGTGTGCCCTGTGATGGATTGGCACCCTGTCCAGGGTGTACCCCACCTCGTGCTCGGTCTCCTCGGATAGGCTCAGAGCCCCACGCAACCCTGTATACAAGATAAAGCATTATGGACATTGAGTGAGTGAGTAAGCGATAGTGGTTTCCACGCCGGAATCTTAGATTGTGCCCAACAATGGAAGAAGTAAAGTACCTCGGCTTTTGTGATCTTCTCCGTTAGACCTTTCCTGCTAAAATGAACCATGAAATTCCTGAGCAGCTTACCTTAACATGTCTTTTATACCCAGTAAACCCACCATGGGCGATAGAAAAATGCAGTGAACAAAACTGCCATTATTTTCACTGCAGGACGACATGTTACTCAGTACTCGAAGTGAAGTGCATTTTGTGCTTTTGACTTTGTCACAATTGAGCCATGGTGCAGCAGAAAACTCACTTGGACTGATGGAGAGAGAGACAGAGAGGTTAAATGTTTAGCCCTGCCCATTAAGATCACTGATAGGTTCACTTAGTGACCTTGGTGTTAATCTTCTACAAACCGACTTATCTTAACCTGAATGTTCTAGATCCCAAGTTAACTTGACGTGAATGTTCTAGAGCCCAAGTTACCTTGATGTGAACATCATAGAGCCCAAGTTACCTTTGTGTAAATGTTCTATAGCCCAAATTACTTTGATGCGAATGTTCTAGAGACCAAGTTACCTATACATAGCTGTTCTAGAGCCCATGTCACAATGATGTCCATATCTCCTATGCACGCTTCCTATCATATGGGTTTGGATGGTGTTATATTTAGCTGACCGTGTTCTGAGGACCTCATTAATTTTCAGGATCTTAAAGCTAAGAGAGGCGTAGCGGGGCTTATCTCTCACCCCAAAACAAGAGCTTTGGCTTAATACACTCTCTCTCTCTGACATCCACCCTTCATCACTAACAAGTTGGACCCGGAGGACATGCTGTAGTAATTATCTCCCAGCTCTCAGAGGGGAAGCGCTGAGAACGGAGCAGGAACGTCTCGGACTATGCAGGAAATGTGTGACGAGAGACTCTCTCCACATGGACTCGGAGATCTCCGCTCACTGTTCTGAAGAAGATCTTAGGATCAGGATGTGATCAGAAGGGTTATCAGGTGTGCGTCTAGAGCCAGGGTTCTCCAGAGATCCTGAGTCAGAAATCACAGAAACATTGGTCTCATGTTTGTGAAAACAGCAGTCGCATCTCAGAGACAATCATTATGGCATGCTGAAAGTGTAGTAATGTGTATAGCAACAAGCCAGCAAGAAAGAAAGAAAGAAAGAATGGGAAAGAAAAGAATAATATAAAGAATATAACAAGCAAAATGGAGAGAGAAAGCAAGAATTAGAAAACTAAAAAAGAAACAAAAAAATGTAACAGGGTGAAATAAAATAATAAAAAAAAATAAAACCTTAGATAAAGAAAGGAGAAATGTAAAAAAAAAAAAATATATTAAAAATATGAAAGGACAGAGATAAAAAAATAACAAATGAAACAAACTAAAGACAGAAAGAAAGGAAGAAAGAAAGGAAGAAAGAAAAGAGGTATGCTTTATCCATAATCAAAAAGTAAGGAGGGAAGGAAAACAAAAATAGTAAAGAAAGAAAAAATCAAAATCAATCAAAATAAAAAAGGAAGGAAGGAAGGTGGACAAAAAGAAAGAAAGAAAGAAAATCAAATGAACAAAATGGAGAGAGAGAACAAGAGCTACGTAGAAAGCTACTGTACTAAGAAGAAAGAAAGAAAGAAAGAAATCATTCAATCAATCAATCGATGGAACAAAACAGAGAGGGAAAACAAGAATTAGAAAGTTACAAAGATGGTCCTTCCCTTTTAGAAGAAAGGAACAAAAGGAAGGAAGGAAGGAAGATGGGAAGGGGGAGGGGGAGGGAGGGAGGAATGAAGCATGTTTTTTTCTCAATGAAATTAAGGAAAGAGGGAAGAATAGATACTAAGAATAAAGGTAAGGAAGGAGTGTAAAAAGGAAAAAGGAAATTGCAAAAGGAAGAAAAATGGAATGTTTAAGAAATACAGTTTAACTACAGGATCTTTTCATTCCTAGGAAGGATTGCAGGCCAGAGCGGATAAAAGAAGTTTTGAGAAATGCTATGTGACTACAATATTTCTTTCCTAAATCAAAAGACAGGAAGAAAAGAAGAAAGCAATCTTGATGGGGACTTCGGTTTGTTTTCAGACCCTCCTGTTGGTTAAACAGTCATGTTTAGTGCTATGAGAGGGGTTGGAGATAAACTCAGGATGACTAACGCAGATTGCAGGAGCCAACCATAGGCACGAGACAAGGCCGGAGGGAGCGTCCGAGTCATGCAGGAACTGAGCTGGATCTTTTTAATTAAAAAAAAAGAAGAAGGCCGGGTTGATATTTTCTCCCTCAGGCTGGGTGTAGAGCTGTGAGTGTCTCCTCCGTCACCTGACAGTGATGTATCCAGCGCTACTGTCCACTGCTTTATCCCAGATATTAATCACACAGGTTCTCCGAGAGACCCAGAGAGGGAGGATATAATATTAGCGCTATTATGTAAGTCACATGGGACGCTCTGATTAAGTAGCTCCTCGTACGAGACATTTGCTTTCCTTGCTCACGGGGGTGTGAGCGATTCGCCGAGTGGCTCTCCGGAGTCGCCCGGCTTGCCGTGCTACAGTACATAATATTTTTTTTTTCCTTCTCGTGGAATCATTCGGGATGGTGTAGATAATTGGTGGAGACATCTGCACTCTCCTACTCGCTGATATTGTAACCGCATGTCATATCGGTTTTTGCCTTCTGCATTGCGGCTGATTAGATGTATCACACTTAATTACTAGCACAAACACTACGAGCTAGCGCCAGGGTTGACAATAACTAACACAAACACTGCCAATTCGGGGGACTCTTCTGTTATTACGCCTGCAAACATGCTGGAGTTTTTTTCTTTTCTTTTCTTTTCAAATCCTACAATAACTGCAGACCTCAGTTTATCCTGGAAAGTCTAATCTGGCCAGTACTGGCTGTGTTCAGCAGTAATTTGTTGACTCGCGCCACAATGCAAAATATTAGCAAGGCAAAAATGTGTTTTTTGGAAAGAGGTAATATAATGGAACAGTGTATTCTATTTTTTTTTATCAAAAATAATAATATTTACAGTACTGTTTCGAGAGTAAGGCGTGTAGCGTGGGAACAGGAACTAGGAAACTTGAATACTGAGTGCAGAGACGTTACAATATGGGGTGTTCAAGTCAAAGTGGAACTTTTGATTATGCAGAATAACAAAACAGTTCTGAGAGTAAAAACTCCCTTTATATTTCTATATAATCCACTTCTACACTATTGCACTTATCCCAGTGTTTCACTAGTGCTTAGAGACCATCAATGTAGCAAGTTTCCTTAGATCAAACGCCAGCCACCAAGGAACTCCTTTAATGATCCAAACATGTGGAAATGGCTTGGAACGAGGTCAGGACTCTATGGGGATGTAGAAAGGACTCCAAGCTGAGTTCTTGTAATTTGCAAGTGGTGGTGGTGAGTGATTGTATGTAGAGTTCCCACAGACAGATGCGTCTCTCCTGCCAGGTTGGCGAATGCGTTTTTCAAGGATGAGGAGATCCACAGTAGCAATTGCAGTGAGCTCTGAGCCACCTTTTATGTCATTCACGGCATTCTTTAAAACGTTTGCACCGTACAGGCGCTTTGCTGCGGCTAATAGTCTCTTTGTCGTACCCGTGCTAGAAGTCTGCTGTAACATAATGTCAACCGCTTTTACACCTCCAGTGACCAGAAAGTCCCGGGTTGACTTGAACGCCCCTCATACAAGTATGTAAGTGTAATACGCTAATGAGAACACTAGGAAAACACATGTTCTGATTTTTAAAACGTCATCACCAAGAACGTAAACCATACCATAAAAGATACAAGAGAGGCTGATAGTTTATTAATGGAAAAGAAAGAAGGAAAACCGTACCAAAGGAAAAGCACGTATGGCTTCAAAGGCGCGAACTCTTCCCATGATTTGGACTTCCTTTAGAAAGTCAGGATGAGAGAGTGTATAATGAACTGCACTGCTTTCTATAACACCCACTAGTGTTTGAGATGCAGCACAACTTCACTGACTCATCAGTGCTAAGCAGCTAATGAACCAAACAGATGTTTTAACAGAGCTTGGATTTCTCAACAGTCATACTGTACATGTTTTCATGAAGAAGTGGAAAAACATATGGATACAAGTCTATGCAAGGATGACCCATGTTTGATGCTCTCCATTTAGTTTTGATGAATGTTTTTAGATTGTTAAGACAGTTTGTGCAGTTCTCTAGACATTTTGGGAACGTTACTGGATAATGTTCTAGAAACATTTTAACAAGGTTTGTTAAATGGTTTAAGAACTATACAGTATTTGTAGGTTCTGGGAATCTTGTTGGAAAAACATTCTGGTAATATTTCAATAAGCTTTGTGTATCTGTTGGTTCTTCAACGTTGTTGGAAGTTCTGAAAAAGTTTCAGTAGGTTTACGCACTATATTTGTAGGATCTGGAAATGTTATTGGATAATGTTCTGGGAATGATTAAGCAGGGTTTGTTTAATGTTTTTGTGCGTATATCATTCTGGAAACATTTCAACAAGGTTTGCTAAGCATTTTTAAAAGCTGTATTTGTAGCTTCTTAGAACAGTCCTTTTTTATTTTTGGAACTTTATTTATATCATGCCACATTTTCTTATTGTTCTGAAAATAAAAAAAAAAATTGTGTGCTTTCTTAATATAATTATATTGCTAACTAGGCTGCTACTGTAAAGCAGTTTGTCCTGTGTAGTACAGGGGTGTGTTTAGCTGCCAAGTTCCAGGGGAATTGACGGAAAAATGGTTTATTGTTTGTTTGCCCAGAAGTGATAACATAAGAAATGACATTTTATTAATTTTTATACTCATGGACACTTTTCACAGGAATGTCATTGATTATCTAAGACACATTTTGTGTCTGAAGTTTGCTTCTTTGCTTTTGTTTTAGCACTATGATGATAAATTAGCTAGCTTTCCTATAAATAAAGTCTAATATATATATATATATATATATATATATATATTTTTTTTTATCTCTAATCACATGCACTTCTTCAGTTTTTGATGTAGTGAATAATAATAAACTTCACAGTGTAGCCGGATTCTTATGGAAGCAGCCACTCTGGGGACACTTTTTACATCAGAGCAGTTGATTTTGATATAAACGAAAATATACAGTATGACTGAGAGCAAAAGTTTGCACCCCTTCCGTAGTTCCTGAATGATGAAGTGATAATTGTACCTCATTTAAAGTTCTTCCTCTACAGTGTGTGTGTGTGTGTGTGTGTGTGTGTTTGTGTGTGTATATATATATATATATATATATATAAAATGTTCTTATTTTATTGTTTTTAAAGGTACAACAAGAAAAAAAAGTGTTAAAAGAAGAGTATAGGTGTGACACCCATGAGTTCTTAAGATGAAATTTCGTATTGTGAAACGCATTTTCTCATAGGAAATAATGTAAATGCAGATAGTCAGTTATAGCCACCCAGAAATATTACCAATATTACCAATTTCCAGCACTATAATCATATTTTTGCATGAAAAACAATAAAAACATTTAGAAAAGACATGCATATGAAGTTAAATATGAAATAAATAGATATTAAACCTCACTCAACCTTAATTTATGATTCCTCTTGGCATCGGCTGCTTGATAACATTCTTGGGACCTGTGGTGCTACTGTATGTCTTCACTAAATCTTGCACAAAATGCAAAATAACCCCACAAAAAATATGTAAACTTGTTTGGCTTTTCACTGACGCAAACAAGTTTTGAATGGGTCCTGGATGTACGCGCATCAAAACCGGCTTTTGTTCCGGCTTCATTTATTTACTCGTATGTCGAAAAAGCTTTGCATGCTGAGACAAATTTCTTGCAAAATTTTAATTCTTAAGGCAAAAGTTCTAAATGTAGGGCATTCGTCTGCCTCTGGAGTTTTTGATTTTCAGACTCGATCTAAAAAAGGTGGTTAAAGGAAACCTTTTGTAAACATTTAACGCCCCCTTTTTTTTTTTTTTACCGAATGTGATAATTAAGAAAGATGCAGAAAGCCTACAGTCAAATTGTCTGTGTAAGACTTTCACTGCTTGTTATTTATTTCCTGCTAGTAAAATTAGTTCATACTTTAAGCTTAACTCAAATACAATTCAACATTTACACTGAATTCTGATATCTACAGTACAGTATAAATATTTTTTTTCTCGCCAGAATTTTAATAGACAAAGATGCAGAAAAAAAGTTTGAAGTCATGCCGCAGAGGACATTATTGATTTAGTGGAGAGCTACAAGACGTTTTTGCAAGGTTCCTCGTTGTTCAAATTTCCTGGCAATTCTGTCTCTCAGTCCATGAATAATGTTTGTGAAAATACTATAATTTTTCTGCATACTGTTCACAAGCCTGTGGTTTCTCTGACTCGCTGATTGAGCTGATTGATCCGTCCGCGCAGCTGAAGTTCTTATTATGATACTCAGATTTTCTGAAACCCGTTTCGGAATTACTCCGGCGCAGCGGGCGCCATGTTTGTCTCCATCTCCGGCAGAATGCTCATCGTGTTTTGTTATGGCTCACCTGCGGAGATGGAATCTGAATGTTATTTTCCTGCGCCAAACAGAGACACACTTCTATCGCCGCCTGGTTTTGGTCCCTGCGCACAATCTGAGGATAATTAATAAGCTCTAATTGCAACTTTTGTGAGTCATTAGTTCGAGGATGACCTCCCTCGATTAGAAAGATGATGAGCCCAACCTTCTATTTACATCCAGTCTCAGGGCGGGACTTGAACATGTCCTTGCTACGGCCTCAGTAATTACTCTATCTTTTTGTATCAGGATCAGTTTGACAATTAGCCAGAGTGCAAAATCTAAACACCAACTTATTTTTTCCCCCTAAATGTAGACCTAAATATTTTTTAATGTATAGGCAGTTTTTTCCCCCGGACACATCCCACTACTCATTAATATTCATAAAGCAGATAGGTCTTGAGCATTAATATTCATTATACAGTATACTCTATATCAGTGCTGTTTTTAATAATACAGAACCTTGGACTGTAGAGGACGTATGTTAGAAAAAAAGAATCTTTATGTTTGTATTGTTTGTACTTCTAGCCTTTATTGGATTTCTTCTTCGCTTGTGCAAAGCTCCTTTCATTAGTCTAAAAACCAATAAACGCTTTTATGCCCAGCGACCGTAATTAGGCCTGGCCCATATACTGATCTTTACATCTCTTCTCACGAGCCCTCGGCTCTCGTTTCATTCAGGCATCCGTTTCATTAATCAGCTAGCGACTGAGTTAATTGTTGGACAAAACTGCATTGTTCATTGTTTATGAAAAGAATGCAAAACAGTTTCTTTTCTTTTTTTTTCATCATGTGCAGCTCATTTGGAATTTAAAGTTATTAAAGTAGCAGCTGGGAATAATTCAACACAGTAAGTATAGTATAAAGTAAAACTGATGTGAAGTCAGGCCGTTAAGATGTGTGAATAAACGTCGCTAGCTTTTTTTGTTTTTCTGGCCACATTAGCATGATTTTCTCAATCAATTAATCAAACAATCAAATGAATAAATAAATACATATTGTGTATGAATAGTTTTTGTAAATATATATTTTTCTTAATGTCCCAGTGCTTTGTATACTCCATCCACTCTTTTAAAGTAAATTAAAGTCGTGTTTTAATTTGCCATTTAACTGATGGTTTATCATTTGTTTTTATTTCATCAATCAAAAAATCATTTTATTTGTTTATACAACAGATAGTCATTGACTTATTGACTTACGGTGGTTCAACTGACTGTTTTTCGACTTTAGAATGGAGACATCCATACACATTTAGTAAAAATGAATAAATAAATAAATAAAAACTTATTTTGAATATTAATTTTGTATTTTTTTTCTCCAGGCTAGTAAGATTCAGTACAATACTCTCTCAACTCTAGACTTCTGTATGTGTTTTGAGCACATTTAAGGCAGCCCAGGCTAAACCATAACATACAATACAGACATTTTTAAGAACACTACAGTATTAAATGCGTTTTTGACTTACAGTTTTTTTGTTTCAGTTTTTCCATGGTTTCATTTAATTTTTTCTATTGCATAACCCCATCATAAAAGAACATCTGTATACTGTATATTTCTGTCGATTCTCACTTTTGGGATCCAGCTGGTCACTTTCAGTAGGACTTGATACAGTATATAAATTCTTATTTAAATAGGATTATGTTTTAGCCCTTTATTGGTCAATAATTGCAATACCGCAAATTTTCAAGTTTTTTTTTTTTTTTTTACTTTTGTGCTTATTTCAAAATTTTAAATTCCCTTACCCGTCTAGTGTAATAAAATGTCTATGCTAACATAAAATGTTAAACATAAAATAATTAACATAAGATGTACAAAAATATTTATTTTCTGCAAATATGTGATAGTTTTTTTTTTTCTTGAGGTACTGACACTGGCCAAATGTAGCTCTTCATCCAATTAAGGGTTAAAATCATCCCCCGGGGCAGCTAGCTAATCGACCCGGGGTGATGAACACTCTGGTTCTGAACTTCAAGGTGTTTTAAGTAACACTGCAGCGACATTATTAGCTATAAAAACAACTAGTACTGTACCTATTTGTGAACAAACAATAATCAGAGAACAGGTTTGTAGAATTTTTCAGAAATGTGACACATGCATCATTACAACATGCTACCCTTTTTATGACCTCTGCTCTGGAATGTCATAAAAACACTCTGATGATGCTCTCCGTTAGCCGAGTTTCACCCCTTGATGGCATTGGACTCGGACTCACATCAGTGTGGCTTTACTGCAAATAACTGCACTGGAAGCCCTTTTCTCAGCTCATGAAAGAGGGTTCTCTATTACAGACGGATTAGCCTGGTAGATCCCTAACGCAAACACAAACACCTGGCCGTGTCGAGCCCTTTTCTTCTCGTCCTGCCAGCCGTACCTGAGCGCAAGCCTTCAGCAGATGGTTTCGCTATGGCTGAGTTGACTCGTAGTGACCTCATCCTCTGTTCCTTCCAGTCTGTCGCCTGTCTTCACTTGAAGTAAAAATAAATAAAAACCCACACAGAGTTTTACCCACCCGCCGTGTTTTTTTTTTTTTTTTTTTTTTACAAAGACAGATTGAGACTTTACAGCGTGCCATCACCTCGGGGAGTGTCCTTGTAAGTCAAGCTGGCGAATTCATCCTGTGGAATTTAGACAAACTCCAGGGCCATGCGAGACGCCCAAGCGGCAGACAGTTTAACTCGTCAGAAAAATAGCCTCGTCTCCTCCTAGCAGATGTTTTAGACCCCTGGGAGGATATCTTTGACCACTTCTGTCCTGGTCTGATTTCTCTACTGGGCCTGTGCGCCTAACAGTGTGTGAGACGAGCATGTGAGGTGAGGTGTCATGTTATATGCAACTGAAATAGGAAAGAAAAAAAAATGAAAAGGGTCAGAAAAAGGGATCAGTGTGGAATGGTGGAGCTATCACCGTATGGATCTCTCTCTCTCGCTCTATCTCTTTCTTTCTTTTGGTCTCGCTCTCTTATTCTTGTCTTCTCTATCTCCATATATCCATTCCAGTTTATAATGCTTTTGGGAGATATAAATCCTTCTCATATTCGCAAGTTTGTAATATTCACATGACATAATGTATACAAAAATATCTTAATTAATAAAAGAAGAATAATCTTACAGTGACCCAGGTTACACGGCTATGGATGAGTATTTGAATTATTCAGTCCAAACTAAATTGTTCTAATTTGTTTACTACCACTACTACAAAAAACCCTAATAATAAATATTTTCCTTATTTCATAAGGGAAAAAAGAGCAAAAGAGGTGGCATGATGGTGTAGTGGTCGAGGGTTCAATTCCCACCTCCGGATCTTTGTGTGTAGAATTTGCATGTTCTCCCCGTTTAGCAGGTTTCCTCCCACAGTACAAAGAAATGCAAATTAGTGCTTCCAAATTGCCTGTACCTGTCCTGAGACCCCTAGGGTAGGATCTGGGCCTCTCGGGACCAATAAAAAAAATAAAGCAACGGACTTACTGTCCAGCAGGTAGCCAGGTAGAAGTTAAAGATAATGGCAACCTTAAAGAGACCTTATGGAGTAAAAAAAAAAAATGTAGAAGGAAAAAGGTCGTAATTGATTCTTGACCAGATGAGTGTGAGGGTCAGTGTACACAATGACAAAAATCACATGTACAAACTAATTCTTTTAAAAGGGCATTTTGCTGTTGTTTATTTCTTTATTCATTAAACTTGATAAAAACAAAAGGATGAACTGTTAGGATAGGTTTGTTATCCATGTTCTTTCTTACAAACCTTGCCTTCTGTATTCGGTTTGGTTCCATAAAGCACCAAAGACTTACTTAGGACTTTTTTCTGACACAAGTGACTTTACTTAAAGTAAATGTTGAACATTCAGGGTCACCCTTAAAGCATTTTTTGTTCAGTTTTTTTTTTTTTTTTTTTTTTTTCAATAAACATATATAGGGCTCAGGATTGTGCAGTATAGAGTGACGTATCCTTTTTTTTTTCAGCACAAAATAGGCCATATGATGAACTGAATTTTAGCTCATTTTAACCAACTATCCAAACAAGACTGAGCAAAAGAAATCTGAAAATGGGTCACATAGCTAAAGAAATTGCAGAGATACACATGATAATGTGTTTTTATTGCCGTTTTCGGGTGTTTCTATGATGAAAAAAATTATAAGCTAATTATTAGCTTATTTTGAGAGTTAAAAATTTTTGCAATGTCATTCCCATATTCCAGTAATGGTAGAATTTACATGCTATAAAAGTAATGATAACTTTCATTCTACCTGACATATCTGAAACCCTCATGTACACAGTTTGAAGTCTGTAGGCTCCCCGTTAGCACACACCAGCCAGGCTTCTATATAAGCATCATCGACCCCCAAAAAAAAAAAAAATTAATTAATTAAACCAGTGTTTCACACATGGTACTTATGCAATACCTAGAAAACTTCAAAGCACTTTTATAATTCGCTCTGGATAAGAGCATCTGCCAAATGCAATGTGTATAAATGTAAATGTGGTGGTTTTAGCGCAGTTTAGCACAGTATAGTTATCACCATGTCATGAATATTTATTCATGATTAAATCTCAGTGTGAGTTTCAGTCTTAGACATTAACATATACTTTCTGAGAATATTTATTATAATTTTTTAATAAGATTGTAAGTTATTGCTGATTGTGGATTATTTGCCAGTCGAACTGCTTGCCATAAGAGACATGAACAGAAGTTTTTATCGAAGTTTTTTATCGATTGGTAGGAATGAGTTAACACAAGGTAGGTAATGAGTGCTCTGATGTTGCAATTCTCCAGCAGCATGCATGAAACATGTACTGCTTTGTGAGGAAGAGATGTACATCGCTGTAGAACACCTAATAATGTGATTACACGCAAAAAAACAAACAATTTGTGTGTTTAATACTTACAGATATTGTAGTACAGAAGATGGTTCGTGTTTCTGAATGTGTGTGTGTGTGTGTGTGTGTGTGTGTGTGTGGGCTGGCAGAGTGTCAGTGGCAGTAAAGGAGATGTTTGAAACGGTTTTCGCTGAGCTGTGAGCTGTTAAGCGTTTTGGTCCTGCCTTAGGTAATGTACACAATGCTCAAACCTCAAATTTAACTGTGACATTTTTTTAACCGGGAAAAAAAAAATCTAGGTTTAGGTTTACCATTTCATGAACACACTTAAGCAAAACTGTTTTTTTATTCGGTGAATAAAAGTAAAAAAAAAAAAAAAATGCTGTTCTGGAATTTACACCCCATTTCCCGCTCTTGCAAAACAAACATGTTTATTTCTTCCCCTTGATAGAATTTCTGCCACCAGCGAGAGCCAGGATTTACATCCTGCTTTAAATAATAGAGAGAGAGAGAGAGAGAGAGAGAGAGAGCACTATCTAAGCTCACTCATTCCTCCACCAAAAAAAAAAAAAAAAGATAAATAAATAAATCTTCCGTCTGTTATGAGACACCGATTTGTCCCGCGCGTCAGTCAAACGATTTTTCAGTAGTCGTGCTCGATAATTACTTGAAATGTAATCTGAATCACGTGCAGTATACGGGACGCGAGTGATCGCTCTAATCCGTCGTCTATCTCTGGTCATGCACGTCACGTCACATTTGAGCTGTCAGTATACAGCCATGTTTGGGGTTGTTGTTGTTCTTGTTGTTTCTACGTACAGAGTCTGCTGAGAGCACGGGGGACTTCTCATCAGGAGAATAAAGCTCTTAAGTAAAAAAGAAGAACTGCTTCGGTGGGGAGGGGGGAAGAAAGGAAAGATGAAAAATCAATACACAGAGATTTCAGTAAGGCACAGATGACCTTGGATTTCACCTGCAGTCAGAGTTTGTTTGTTTGTTTATTTATTTATCTATTTATATATCTATCTCTCATCTCTTATCCAAAGTCAAAGAGGTTAGGATTTGTGTTTTTAACGTAGCAGGTAATAAGAATAAAAGTAGAATAAAAGCCACTTGGGAACCGTGCTGTTAAATATATGAAAAATAATCAATCAGTCGATGGTGATGAAGCTGAGTTCTTCCTACAGCACCGTGCTGAACAGCATGTCCATCTTCGCTCCCTTTAATCTTCAGCTCCTTTAATACAGTTTCCCTTTCTTCAGCATGTTGTTTTAGAGACACCATACTTCACTTTTATAATGATGTCATTTTTTTTTTCAAGCGTAGTCAGCAGAACTAAGAGGAAGAAAACTCAAGGTATGGCTTTCTAGAAGGGTTCTGGAACCTCAAAGTTCCCAGGAGGAAGCAATCACAATTTTAATTATTTTTTTATTATGAAGGAACAAAACATTTAGACAAAACTTTGTGTTGGTGCTAAAAAGTGTCTCTAACTTTTTTTTTGTCCCAAACTTATTTGAATTTGAAATCCATCAACAATCTTAACTGTCATTCAGATGAAACTTGGCCAATTTATATTTTATATGAAAAGACATAAACGTGAAAATGTGCATTATTCTAAAATGCGAAATTGTTAAGATATTGCCACATGAATTTGACATGGTTACGGACACTACAGATTTTTTTTTTTTGTAAGATTTTACCAAAAACCAACTATTTTCACAGGTTATATGTTTCTAGAAGCTTACACCAATTTTAGCATCAATACTCAAAATCAAAAATATGAATAATTTGCATGATTTTAAATGATTATTGTTTGAAGTGAGTCAGTATAATGCTGAGAAGTGGCCATTTTTGGGGGCACATACTGTACAGTATAAAATGGTCTCTCCAAAAAATGGTCTCTCCCGGCTAAAGTTAGCAACTTGAAATTTTTATTATTGGAAGATCAGTCACTTGCATTTTGTAAAAACATCAAAAGTAGCTTCTTTGGCCATGCACGATTCCTGTGTTTTATGTATAACATAAAAAATAAATAAAATCAGCACCAACACTGTGTTTTGGCCGTTTCCTTAAAGGTTGTTGATATAATTCAAAGTTTATAGCTTCCCAGTGATGTACTACAGTACTTGGAACCTCTGTAAAATTGAAACCATCAGTCTACCACAGTTTTCGAGATACTTAAAGGTTCTTGAGCTAACTAAAGAGGTTTTACTTAAAAGCCCTTATTGTATTATAAGGATTTACAAAGAACCTTCTTTTATTTAGGCAAAAAAAGAACCCTTCTTGCTAGAACAGCATACAATAACCAATTAGACTCAGGGTGTGAATTATTAAAAAAAAAAAAACTTAATAATAATTAAAAATTAACACTCCAATAGGAACAGTCAATTCTCCCACCCATGCAGAGTGATTCTTGACAAGAGTATCTCCAAGTCCATTAGCGACTTTTAGATGCTCCATTGTTTAGTCGTTAGTAGCAGAGCAGACAGAACGTCCTATCAGATCGCCGCACAGTCTTCCAGGAGAGCAAGTGTGAATGTGTGAGAGGGTTCGTGAAGGGCACTTCTCATCACTGTGCCTGAAGGGGATGCCGTGATGGATGCCTTCTGTCTCTCAGAGTGTCGTTCTCCCGCTCGGAGGGTCTCCGGCTTCACATCCGTCAAGGTGCATTTCGACCCAGAGACCCCTCATCACCTCGGTGATGCAGTCAGAGTCATGCTAAGGTCTGTCCTTCAGGACGAGCCAAGCGAGAGGACACACATCCTCCATATGGACACACAGAGGGGCAAAACCTGTGTAATGTACTTCCTTCTGTCGCACGTTTGTGAAAGTAATATGTCTAATCTTTAGCTCACTGGGACCCCAGGACGCAAAGATTGTGACAAGGCTTACGAAATTGCTTTTTTAGAGTGTTCTTTTAGAGGCAGTTATCTACCCTGAGGTTTAAAAAAAACATGTATCACTGATCTCTAGATTAGCAAGCTGACTTTTTGGAAGCTCTCTTGGATAGATTACAAAACATACTAAATAAAGGAAACAGAGGAGAGTCAGAGAATGGAGGGAGGAACCATTTTAGAGTTTTTTTTTTTTTTTTTTACACCTGGCCTGGAAACTTACCCATTTAACCTCTATATATTTTTTTCTTTGCATCGTTCCCTGGGGTGTAAATAAGAACAATTAATGTTTATTTTAACAGACTCCAGTACAAGCTTCTTCTAAATGGTTTAGATGCTGCTTTAAAAGTGACAATTAAAAAAAAAAAAAGCCTAAAAATAAAGTTAATTTTCTGTGAGATGGTGGAAATGTTTTTAAGCATTAGATTTACTTTATTTTTTGTTGTATGCTAGGAAGCAATTAACTGGATTTTTAGCATGGTATACCTCAACCGAGTGGTAGAAATGTCTCAATCAGGCTAATATATATATATATATATATATATATATATATTGTATATAACAACTACCAAAAAGGTTGAGCAAAATATTAGAGGAATGCAAGACTGAAAAATGGTGGTTACTATTTTCATGTGTTATTGCTTGAGCCATGGCATTTAAATGTGCAGGAGCTGGCAAACTAGAATCCATTCTCCATTTGAATTGAACCAGTCGCATTAGTCACCACGCAGCACTGAAATGGGAACCGCACCACGTTTTGGTTGATGTGAAGCCCAGCCCAGTTTTCACCAAGGGGACTTGAAATGTCCTAAGTAAGGGTTGTTTAAATCCAGGCCAGGGTGGCCAGTGCCCAGCACAGATTTGGGGGATTTTCCTGCTCAAACCCAGCTGATTCAACTAATCTTGTGTTAAGTTTAAAATATGAAAGAAGAATCATTTGGTTCACTGCTCAGCTTCAATACACCGATGGTCATCTACACATGATGGTGTCTAAATGTTCTCTCATGTTTATTTACAAAAAAGAAATCGACAAGGACTAATCCACTTCATGAGTCTACCAGATCAAAGCTATTTATATACTCTATAGAAATCTGGTGAAACAAAAGGAATCTTGACAGCCATGGATAGAATTACCATATAAGGAATGAGGAGGAAGAGAGGGGACTGTCCACCATGCGGTACCATTGCCAAGTTAATTGGGTGTGTTTAGGTGTTTGTGAATTACAATTTTACATTTAAAAATTTCCACCCATTTCCAGAGCAACTTACATTCTACCTCATTTTATATCTGAGCAGTTGAGGGTTAAGGCCTTGCTGAAGGCTCCAACAGTGGTAGCTGGGTGGTGTTGGGGTGCTGGGGTTTTATTTATATATATATATATATATATATA
>JAQQZS010000013.1:16207483-16217703 GCA_030068045.1 Platyallabes tihoni | reverse complement strand
CATAGCGTTTTCACGCAGCATCTCGTTCCCGCCTTTTCAGGGAACAGGGTTACAGCGATGTAACCCGAGACGTTTTGTCAGTTTAAAAAGGGAGGTCAGATGACAGAACACAGTGGCTCTGAGAGTGTCAGAGTGATAATGTTCTTGGTCCACTATCAGGGACAATTTTTGGAGTGCTATTAAACTGAGCCATCTGGAGCAAATGGAGTCAAATAAACCAAGCTGTTAGTTAGTTACTTAGTTAGTTAGCTAGTTAAGAAAGGTCTGCCAGATTCATGTCCATCGATCCATCTGGTTGCAGGTTTCACCTGTTGTTTTGATCAGTTGGTCTTCACAACCATGATGTCCTTCTCTAGTGGTCATTCTCTTCTTATGTAATAAATAATATTTATGTTCCTTTAAATAGGTAAATAAGTCTCCTCTTCCTCATTTTGTGCTTCTAGCAACATTGGTGGCTTGATCTCTTCAAAGACTGACTTATTGTTCCATCTTGCTGTCCAGGGGATGCATAGTATTCTTATCCAACTCCACAGTTCAATGCCTGTCGATTTTCCCATCTGTGTGTGAGAACTGAGAACATTAGGCTCTGAAATTTGGACCTGAACTCACGTCACACACTTCACACTGCTACGAAATGATCTGGAAATTTATTGGGCTCTTACTTTACGGTTCAATGGGGTTAAGGTTTGTTTAGCTTTTCCTGTCACTGTTTGACAGAAACTGCTGAATGCAAAATATGTGTCCAGTCCTCAGCCAATTTGCTTTTTGGCTAGTTTAATTATATAAAATTTGCAACCATTCATTCATTTATTTTCTATAGTGTTTATCCTGTACATGGGGGGCCTAGAGTCTATTCCAGGACACTTCCGTCATGGGGCAGACTGCACCCTGGACAGGGTGCCAATTGATTGCAGGGCACGCACCCACACACACACTATTGGAGCACCAGTTAGCATACTGTAAGCTGCATGTCTTTGGACTGTGGAAGGAAAGCAAAGAGGAGAACATGCAAACTCCACACACAGACCCAAGGCAGGAATCTAACCCTCAACCCTAGAGTTGCGAGACCACAGTGCTAACCACTACACCATGCTGCTAGTTTGAAACCAAAACAAAAAGAAAAAGTCCAAATTTTATTTTGTGCTAATAGATTAATATGCAGATGGCATGGTGGCTTAATGGTTACCACTGTCGCCTTGCAACTCCAGGGTCTAGGGTCAATTCCATGGGTTTGATTGAATGGAGTTTGCAGGTTCTCCCCATGCTTGATGGGTTTTCTCAGGGTACACCGGTTTCCTCCCACAGTCGAAAGACTTGCAGATTAGGCTAATTGACATTCCCAAATCGCTTGTATGTGTGCCCTGCAATGAATTGACAGGGTGTACCTCACCTCATGTCTCCTGAGATCCTGTATACAGGATAAAGATGTAGAGACAATGAGTGGAAGTGAGATTAATATCGGTAAAACCATCTTAAACTAGGTATTTAAACTTAAAATTCCTAAAACAAAACCTGCAAGTCTGAATGCACAATTTCACTGTGCAACAATACAGTATGTATAATATTTATACAAAAAATAATAAAAAAGGAACCTTCAGATGCCTCGCTTGTCCCCTTGACTTTCAGTCCTACTTGAGAAGAAGTGTGCCAGGGTGCATTCATCATGTTAGACTGGAGAGTAAACAAGAGGCAGAAGGAGGTGAGAAACATTGCTGTCCTCTGAGACAGTGAGACAGGTCACCACTCACAAGCGGTACAGCGAACCACCTTTACCGAGCATACCGCCTTGATGCTGCACTACAGGGAGTAGAGGATACAGTAGGAAGCCTTTTACCCAGGAACAACCCGAAGGCTATATTTAACCATCCTAATTATGCTAAACAAGGTCCTTTGAGACAAAAAAAGAGGCATCTAAATCAGAGAGAGATAAAAGGTGAGATCATGTGTGTCAAGGTTGCTTCACCTGATCAGTTCGGGATCACTAACAACAAGCCTACCGAGACATACCACCTCTCCACAGACACAAGGCTGGTGTGGTTATTTTAAGAGCTGGGGTTATCAATCTGAACCGATCGAAGAACGTCATGACAGGGTTGTAAGCAGGGATGATGTTTGGCCCTGAAGCCGGAAAACCTGGATGTTCTAATCATGCCCTTCGTAGCTCTGTTGAAATCAAGGTTAGCCTCGGTTCAATTTTTAATTTTCAATTGTCAAGTCTGATACTGCAAGATTTATTGTGGTGGTGTCTCGAGCCCATACCTTTCCTCCCCCAACACACACAAATAGCTTTTTGAAATGGATTTTCTCTGAGCAATTAGTCATGTTAAGGGCTAAAGTGTTGTCTTCTCACAATGCGGCCCTCCCAGGTAACCGCAAGCCATTGATATTTTCAAATTGGCACCTTGGATTTGTGAACCATTTTCTTTCAATTTGTCTCAAGAATGGAAAGATACAGATCTTCCGCTTAACTCTGCAAAGTAGATGGAAATCCACACAGCGGAGGAGTTTTAATCTCTGAATGCACAGTGCATTGCGTTTATTTCAGCTTCGAGCTGAGGTAGATTAATGAGCAGTATCGGCCCGGTCTGCCAGGACTGCTCAGATTAATGATGCCAGACCTGTTCAAGGGCTCCACCGAGTGTTTGCTAAAATGCAAACGTAGCTGTTTCTAGCCATTTTTAACACTGTCAAAGATCGAGCTGTCAGATATATTGCTAAGTTGTGCTAGTTTAAGCTGCAGGGAAACTAACTCCATGATTGCTTTCTGTTTAGGTTAATGTTAGTTGTATAAGTCAATCCAGTTGGTTACATTTCTAAAGTCTACGGTTTCATCAATGAAATTTTAAGGTGGGGCAGTTTTCTTTTTATAGGAGATTGCATGTATTACGAGGCTGAAGTCACTTGTCTTCCTAGCATCAGTAGTATTAAAACCCTGCTTGAGCTGTCTTTTCTAGACATGCACAATCTGGGAATTAAATCCTCGCTCCAAACACTACAGATCTCAACCCAAAGTTTCTTATGGAAAGCCTGATAAAATAAAATTTCATCAAATGTAAAGGTTCACTAGTGCCATTAGGTCAAAAGCCCATGAGCTTTGAGTCATAAGCTTTTTGCTATATGCAGCTTTATAACTTGGAATCATGCTTATTAAAATAAAAGAGAGATTGGCTTGTCATCGCTTTGATGAGTCAGGTTAGAGTCTATAATTCGGGTCAAATGAAGCTGTCAGAGAACGTTCCCAAGCTGGAGAATTGTGGAGCTGTGTAGGGCTCTTCATCTAAAGTGATCTGGCTTAAAGCTGTAAGGAGCCCACTTAAGCACAAGTTCATCACTTAACTATAAAACACAGCGTGCTCGTTTAAGGAGCTTACGCTAAAGCAAAATAGGCCATGGTAAAAATAAAGTAGGTAAAACACGATGTTTTAAGACATGCCATGTCCTTTCTTTTGAAGCTAGAAAGGGATTTAGATAGAAAAAAAAATTAATTATGTGGCTAGATGAAGGGAGGGAGAAGAGCCATATTGATCCAGCACCTCTGTCTTTGGGCACAGTGTAGCGGGATCTCCCGCCAGAAAAAACAAATCACATCGGAGAAGTGATGGATGTGGCGTTCCAGGATGCGCCAGCTTCGCCATCTGGACGGCCGACACTGTATCCAAGCCCTGTGCATGGCAAATTAAATTTACATCCAGTGCAGCCTTCACTTCTGGCATGAACTTGCAATGAGACCACCCAAAACCACACACACACACACACACACCCTCCAACAAAACCAACATTACACTAAGTCTTCAAAAAATCAGTAGTTCTTTTTTATACCATAAGTAAAATAAGCAGCAAACAGGGATTGGTTTTAAAAAAAATCAGGAGGTGTACATTGATTTCCGTTGTGTAACTTGGAACCCAGTGGGATATACTGTAGTTTATGTTTTCCTTGTTTTATATTCATCCATTTTTTCCCATTATGGGCTATTTTTGTATTTATCTCATAGTGGTTTCAAATTTATTTCCCAATCCACAAAACCTTGACAGCAAATGTGACTATCAGTGTTTTACTTCACTAATAAAGTGCACTTGTTTTCCTTTGGGAAACAAGTAGGTTACGAAGTAACATCTATTTTAAGATATGAAACCTTTATTATTCAATGACCTTAAGAATCCTTGCCCATCTAGGGAACAGACGAGTTTTCTTGTAGAATCCTACACCAGTGTACAATCTACACCTTAACAATTGTTTTTGCTTGTTCCTCTGTAGAACCATATTATGGTTCCAAGCACAAAGATAAGAATTACCACTGTACCCTTAAAGAACCCGTGAAGAACTTTCAAAACGTATCCTGCTGGGAAGTAATTAAAAGTTCTATGAACTTATCAGGGCTCTAAATAAAATGTATTTTTAGTCCAGTGAACTATTATGAAAATAATCTATTTTTCCTTTGGGTTCTACAACTTTTCTTCTTTTATAACAGATCAGTTTGAATTTGAGGTCAGGGGTAGCTCAGTGGTTAGGGCATTAGGCTATGGTTTGGAAGGTCCCAGGTTTAAACCCCACAACCACCAAGTTGCTACTGTTGAGCCATTGAGCAAGGGCCTTAACTCACAACTGCTCAGATGTATTATAAATATGTATGAGATAAAAATGTAAGTCACTCTGGGTAAGGGCATCTGCCAAATGCTGTAATGTAAATGTAATGTAGATTTGGAGAAATTTCCAAATTATTGGTGATTTGATTCATAGAAAAGAGTCTTTAACTATTGACAGATGTCTGACATGGTCTCCTATTCCTTCCAAAAATATTTTAAAAAGCACGAGCTTAACTCATGTAATAAACCCAATGAAGAATGATTTAATTGAATACCTTAAGAACCAAGAATCTATAATGTATTAAACTGGATGTGTGGTATGCACATATTGGGTAGTATTGTTTTTTTTTCTTTACTTAATTCCTAAACAGAGGTATTTGGTTGTATGGTATGTTGTATGGGATGTACTTGGTATAAGGGGGTTCTTGAGGGGTACATTGGACACATACTGTAGGGGTCCTTCACTTCATAAGTGTTAAATTTAAAAAGTCTTCATTATATTAACTTCTCCAAAGTTCCACCAGGGGGACACCAAACCAAATAACCTATAAGTATCTAACTGCCCGGGTTTGGGGTTCCTTTCTTGGCTCCTGCCTTTTATTTCATTTATAGTACTTTAAGATCTGCAGAGAAAGGCTCAAAGGTGGACTAAAATAATCTACCTCCCCCCTTGGGTGGTGCCACCTCCAGAACCTTACCTTTAGATGTTTCTTTCAAATCGACCAAGGACGCAAAATTGGGTTATGGTTTGGCATCATGGGGCCTGAATAAAATCAGTATTCTTATAAGTACACATACCTCACAGGTCCCCAAAGCATTCTGGGTAGCTACTGCACTCCACATTCGATGCTAATTCAATAGTTCTGATTTTGCCGGGTCACTGAATCGGATTTGCGGCGCTCGCTGCCTCGGTGTTGACTTTGCATGACAGAATGCGGATCATAAAAGTCAATGTTCTGTGAGATATGAATTGTTTGTTCTGTCTCCTTTGCGCAGAGACACGTTACAGGACTTCCTGCGCAAATTCATTTTCCTTCCTAATCCGCTCGTCTCTATGACACAGAACCGGTCATTACAGTGAAGTAAACGACTGCAGATGATTAAACGATCATTGACCACCTGGAGAGAAACTGAAGTGATTATCATAGAAAATACTTTTATTACAGAGCTCTAACACTTTTTTTTTTTCAATCTGATGAGCTGGTGCAGTAAAGTCTAATAAACTATTAGAAAGTTTGGTAACAGGAAACACAAACTTTGTCCATTGAATCAGTGCAGAAACATTCCAGATTTCGGTTTTCGGTGCAAGCTTTAGGGTTACTTTTACTACACTACACTGAACTTGATTTCCTACAGTAGCATGTCCTGAAATGTTTCATTCCTCTTTTACTACAGCACTTTGCACATGTTTATTGTCTCCACCACTGTCCATATCCACGCACCTGACGTAAAGTTCTACTTTATTTATTAAAATAATAACGCATCATATTTTTTAATTCATTGGTATTTAGACATAATGTTTTCGAATGTCCATAAATATTCAGTAAGAGGCAATGATAAACTACGAACGGCTTTATATCATGCTATAATGCATTGATAAAGTGATTTTTATCTTTATTTTAAAAAATGTATTACACTTTATAGCGGTTGTTATAATACATTATGAATCTTTAACATGACACATTATAATTTTAATAATCACTGTTCCTAGCCTATACTATCACCAAGCCCCAGTTTGCATAGTGCTTTAGGAGGAAAATTATAATTCTGTTTTAAGCACTACATACTGCCTTTTCATAAATAATTGTAGTGTAGAATGCTTTATGAATATTATCATTATTGAAATTGATGCATATACCGTACCGTCACACAAATGAAATTTTAAATTGAGACCGTTTTTTTTTTTTTTTTCGTTTTTTTTTTCTGAAAGAACTGTTACCCAAGTGCATGCATTGGCAAATCTTCAAGATCTGTCTCTTTTCGTTTTTCCTTCCCCAGACGACGGATGACCTGTTGGTGGCGTCTGCTGAGTGTCCAAGCGACGACGAGGATATCGACCCGTGTGAGCCGAGCTCAGGTGGGTTAGGTTAGTCATCTCTTTTATTATTCCTTCCCTCTAGCCATATCCGTTTTTCACCATCTCTCAACAGAACTTCTGGAAGACTCTGCAATCATAATTCATCAGATTCTCTAAAAAAATCTGTTACAACGATATACATACAGTGAATCTGTCGTTAAGGTTTTATAAACACTGTCATAGTACTTTTTATTGTGATTCTTATAAAAACTTATGTTACCATAGATAAAGTAGATCAAGAGGAAAATTGTTACAGGCATAAATATATTGCTACAGTGTAAATAATTGCAATATGTCATTATTATTACACATCAATTATGTGTTATAACTACAATTTATTTCCAACATGCTGTAACTTAAATGTACATAAGAAATAATAATTAATCTACACAAGAAGTACAGTAAGAAAATTAATGTCATTTTGTGAACACTTTAACACTAGCCTTCAAAATGCTATATACAGTATATAAAATCTACATAAGCCCTTCATTACAACCTGTGTAAACATTTATCAGCATTTATTCTAACTTTCAACTGCCATACCTGATTATTTTGATTTGAAGCAGACATGACATCTGTGTCAGTTGATATAACGTTCTCAAAACTTAGTTAGCGTTATAATGTGTCATAAACAGACCCTTTGTCAATTGGTGCAGGCTATGTCAACTTTACATGGACTACAAGACTACAGTACATGATACCTACATGAACCATGCATAAGTAATGACATAAGCATACATAATCATTTGTTAAGTGCTTATTATACCAAGCTTTGACTGTTACTATAGTGACTGTTTTATTCTAAAAGTTAAATCGACGTCTTGAGTGTCTCTGGATTTGGATCCCTCTTAGAATAAGCCATTCTTAAATGTTTTTTTTGTTTTTTTTTTGTAAAGTAAGTAGTCACTTCAACTCAAGTGCAAACACTTTAGAGCCATTGTAAACCTTTGTTACTTTGTGTCACTTGTCATGAAGCACTATGTAGCCCTATGAACATTAGTTTGTTATAAAGGGAGTACTTTATCCATGCTAAGATGCTAATTTGCACTTCACTCAATGTGACCTTGCTATTTGCGTTATTAGAGGCATTAGCTTGAGGAATAATTCGTCCCTCATGATACGTTAAAGGCTTTGTGGCATCTGCTACATTTGCTCTAATGCTTTATGCATGAGCATGGCAAGTCACGGGGTGTAAATGAAGACTGAAGCTGTCAGGACAGAATGGAGATGGCACCTTCATGCTTTTTGGCATTCAGCTTTGAGTCTGTGATGTGCACCATGTCCCTGTACTCGTTAATTACACAAAACGGCATTTGGGATTTGGAATTGTGTTGTTTTAAGTTCTCTCCGGTTTACATGTGCTGATTACATACAACATGCTCCTGCTGAGCTTAACCAAGACTCTTACTCTCTGAGGAAAAACAAACACTGGAGTTCTGGAACACAGTATCATAATTAAAGCTCTGAGGTCTGACGGTGAATTCTGGTGGCTGTGCAACATGAGCATGACTTTTCATATATTCCAGAGGATTTCATAGTTTTATAGCTGGAATGGAATAAAAGCAGTAAGTATGTTAGGATTGCAGGTTGTTGTTTTTTCCCCCCAGTTAAAATTTGCATGCATAACCTTCTACAGAGGTTTACTTTTTTGAAGAAGATTCAAAGTAGAGCCTATTTAGGAATCTATCCAAACAGTCTTTGATCAAGTAGGCTTTTTTATCCTCTTGTGATCTTCTCCTGATTGTGGTACTGGCTAGGGTCTGGAGTTACCACTTGTACAGTAACATGTTCAAGTCCAAACTAGTTCACCAGGGATGGATTAGTAAATTTTTCACAAACATAAATGCCCCAGCCTGCAATCCAAAAAATAAAGCACATGCATTACTACTACTCAGTAAGTACTGTAGGTCTACTGTTTGCAGTACCGAAGTGAGAGAAGCTGCCTGACAAAACATACATTCAAAACCAGTCACAGAAGCACTTTTTGCAAGAACACACATCTGAAAGCGTTATGTCATCTTAAACAACACTTTATTTCCTTAATGTAAAGCTGTTCTGAATTGTCTCTGAATCATTCTTTTTGTTTGGTCTTTTTATTTTTTTGCATGGCTAATATGAACTTCCAAGCTGCCCTGCTTGTAACACAAAGCTAAATCTCAGATCCATCTCTAACTCCTGATAAGGGCACCATCTAATGTCTGGAATAAGTATAAGTGGATTGTACACCCTATATACAGTATCACACTACCTTTTCATTTAATGCTATTTGGGATTCAACCCAGAATCTGAAACGTAACACAGATGATATTCTATAGAGGAATAAGTGGAAATTTAAAGTAAATCTTGTAAGTTTCTCAGGACTGTCCACCACCTTCATGGTTTATTCCCCTCACCTTCTGGCTAAGTGTTGTATAAAAGCAATATCACACTGAAGGTTATGCTGTTGTGCTGAATATCAGTATGGCTGGGATATTTTCAGGACGTTGAGGCTGCACCCTCATGCCCATCACAGCTGTGCTGATATTCAGCACAACAGCAGGACCTCATGTATGAAATTGCTTAATTAAAGTATTATTACTATTAATAGTACAGTATATTGAGTGTCTGAGCAGTCTCACCAGCAATCTCCGATACAATTGTGAGTCCTCCTCTGCCCATTCTAATTTTTTTTACCTGAACATTAGTGAAGTCGTTTGTAAAAATAAATGTTCTGTCTTTTAGTAACATTAGTTACTTTGCATTCTTTCATGAATAGAAGTATCTAATGAGAATGTCTTTGGGTCTGTTCCGAAGACTATTTTTAGATTTGTGGATTTGTTTAGATCATGTTGCAGGCATCTCCCTAAAACGTAGGAAATTTTATAAAATAAGCCAGACCACACTTAAAAAAAAAAAATCCTTGCTCTAAAATTGATGGCTGAATCGCTAGGTTTAAATTCACCAAGCGAAGAGCTGCATCAATGCTTTGATGTACAGCTTTACTGTCCGCTCCTGTGGTTCATGATGGATGATGAAGGACCACAGAGTCCAAGGCTCTTCTTAATTGTGTGTTGTGTAACACTGGATCAGATAGTCAGACAGGTCCACAGCTCATGTTTGTTGTATTTGTTGACAGGTTGAGCTTCGAAAGCTCTGAATTAAGTCTGCTACATTTCTATTTTCATGTTTGTATGAAGTAAAGCTAGAACCTAGTTCCTATCTAAAGGGATTGCATTTGAAGATGGGATAAATAATTTATTTCAAAGACTTCTACAGTTCCTATTGATTTGAGCAAAGCAATAACTCCTGCAATAAATTATTGTCTGTCCAAGAGTAATCCAAGATGTACAATATTTTTTCTTTGATAAGGGGATGTAACTTTCACTTTTGAGACAGACAGAGGTCTGGCTTGTGGGAAAAAAAACATGCATTCTGATCTACCACAGCATTATTTTCAAAGTGTCACAGTTTCTCGTGCAAGGTCGAACGAGGACAATCTGGAAGGTTAAGACTCCCATTCTTGTCCCTTGGAGAGTTGAAAAGCACTTTCAGAAGCCACAAAATAAAAAACAAACACCCC
>JAQQZS010000013.1:16148425-16159430 GCA_030068045.1 Platyallabes tihoni | reverse complement strand
ATCTTGTGACACAGGTGAGCAGCATTAGCTCTTCAATCCTTCCCTGTTAAAATGCCCCTTTATGTGGCTGCGCTACAGCGGGAACATGTTTCATTACTGTACTTGAAACTTGAAACTATAAGGTAAATATATATTTAATGCAGTGCAAGCAGGGATTCTGGCAGGACTAACTTTGAAAGCATAACTAAAAGTAACATCCAGAAGGAAACACAAACATGAGATTGGCATGTAAAGCAACCAGTCACTTCACCTTGAACAAACCGGAGTGATCAATGAGAGTGAGGAAGACAGCATCCAAACATACCACTCACTCACTCATTCATCGTCTATACCACTTCATCCTGTATTTAGGGTCGCGGAGGCCTGAAGACTTAGGGCATGAGGCATGGTACACCCTGGAGAGGGCACACACACTCACACACTATGAGCAATTTTGGGAATGCAAATTAGCCTAATCTACATGTCTTTGGACTGTGGGAGGAAACCGGAGTACCCGTAGGAAACCCACCAAGCATGGGGAGAACATGCGAACTCATGCACATAGAGACGGGAACTGAACCCGGCCAGGATTCGAACCTGGACCCTGGAGATGCAAGATGATAGTGCTAACCACTACACCACCATGCCGCCCCAAACATACCAGTTCACCATAATATTCTATGTGCATGACATGGGTCTATTTACGATCTTATACAAAAATATTCATAAACTGCTGAGCTAAATAAATAGGTTTTTAGCCTAGACTTCAACACTGAGACTGAACATTAATTGGAAGGCTATTCCCTAACTTTGGGGCTTAAAAAAAAAAAAAAAGCTTTGCCTCCTGCTGTACTTTTCATAAATATTTCATAAAATCTTATTAAAATGTTGACAATGCATCATACAATAATTGTGTTTAGTCTTTAACTATGCTGTCATGATTGCCCTCCCTCTTTCTCACGCACCATCTCACTCTCAGATAAACCCTGTCTCTACTTGAGCTCAGGTCAGGAGCTGCTCCTACAACACACTAGCAGTGTTATCTGTTTAAGACAATATCGCTGATCCCCCTGGAAACACTGTGAGGATCAGAGTCTTCACTCGCCCCAATGTTGAACCCCCACGCTCGCTCCCTCCATCTCTTTCTCTGTCTCTCTCTCTCCTCCTCCTCCTCCTCCTCCTCAGAAGGAATCATTCAGGCTTCAGGCTACAGTTCTGCTCTCAGGGCATTGTTGCCTCAAGTTCGTCTAGTTAGTGACACTGGCTGAGGAACAGGCACAACCTGAAGCCTGAGACACGGCAACATGAAATACTAGCAACCTGCTGATAAGGAAGGGAAATAAAAAGACTTCTTTTTTATGACCATTAGAAATGTCTTGCTGGCCTACAGATGGAGAGTGGAGATACATTTTTAAAAATGCTGCTTTTTTTAGGAAAGTGCAAGAAAACAAGTAAAGAATTGCTGTTAGGGATTGTGTGAACTTCCAGATCTGTATGCGCACAGTCTTTTACTGCTTGTTGATACACTATATAGACAAATATATTTGGGCAAACCTGTTACTTATTGAATTCAGATGTTTCAGTCTGGCCTCTTACTGCCAGTGAAGGGCAAACATCAGTCAGGGAGGGATAAAGACTATCACATGTTTCCTCCAATCCTCGTGATGCCCTCATGCAACATTGGTAGTGGTGAAACACCCTGGGAGTTCCACCGCTTGTGTGAGCTCACAGATGCTTGTGATTGGCCGTAGAGCCATGATTAATGGAAGGGCCTCCCATCCCTTCCCCTGAGAGAGCTTGGCCAATCAGCTCTCTCCAGGCCCCCAGCTGCGGGCGGCTATACAGCAGCATCAAACTTGAGATCTCTGGATGATAGGGCGAGCACTTTACCACTGTTTCACTCAGGAGTTTGTGAAGGACAATTTAAATGCTTCAGCATACTGTACCAAGACATCTTGAAACATGCTATGCTTCCAACTTTGTGAGTGGAAGGCTCTTTTCTATTCCAACTTGACTGTGCCCCAGTGAACAAAGCAAGGACTATAAAGACATGGTTTGATGAGTTTGGTGTAAAAGAACTTGCCCAGCCCGCACAGAGCCCTGACCTCAACCCCTTTAAGCATATTTGGGATGATTCCGAGGCAGGCCTTCTCGTGCAACATCAGTGCCTGACCTCATAAATGCTCTACAGAATGAATGGGCACGAATTCCCACAAAAACATTCCAAAATCTTGTGGACAACCTTTCAAGAGGAGTGGAAGCTTGTTGACCTGCAAAAGAGGGACCGACTACATATTGAAGTTTATGTTTTTGGATACAATGTCATTGCAGGTTTGGCCAAATACTTTTGTCCACATACTGTAGTGTATGTGAAGTGGTCGCATGTGGTGGCACCTACCACCCTTAAAACAATCCTTGTCACCTTAATTATCACCCCAACATCAAAAAGTCATTATTTCCATGCAGTTTCAAGAACAAATTAAATGTTACAACCCAGACAATGTTCCCGCTCCACCATGGCCATTACTCCTCATTTTGTCATATTAAATTTAATTCAATGATGTAGATTTAATTAAAGAATTGGGAACAAAGGTTTTATTTTAACAGGCTGCAAATGACAAAAAAAAATGCAGTTTTAAAATTTGCTATGTACCAACCTCAGCAGCAACCTCAACAAAACTTTTCAGGGACTGGACTAAAAATAAGAGGCAAAAAAGTTATTCAGGAAGTCTGGAGAACTATTGCTCAAGACTACAGTACAATAAAATAGAAGAAAGTCTGACTATTTGGAAGCAAAATATGAAGAAATAAAGAACAGGCTTATATTTACTGTCCATAAATATTACATATTACACATAAAAGGGCTAAATTAAGGCATATCTCCTGTACATCCAGTCCGCCAATCGATCCTTCCCCATCACCCACTTTTATAGCATTAGCTCTGATATATGAGCACCCATTGTTCTCGTTTGAAGTCTTTTCTCTCTGGCTGTCTTCTGGGTTTTTCGCTCTTCTACCTGACAGCAATAAAAGTGGGTCACCTTCCATTTTGTGTGGTTCTTTCAGCAGGATGCTTTACAGCTTCACCAGCGACTGACAGCAGAACTAATGCGGCCCTTCGTCTCGCGCGAACCACAAGCGACTGTTTTTCCTTTTAAACGACCGCATAGCGTACCACAGACAGCCCAGATGCAGTGCTTTTAAAACCCAATAACTGCTTCAGATCTTTGATGTGTGCTGAGGTCGGGGGAAAGCAGACAGCAGGGTTTCAGTAATGGAAAGAGCGAGAGAGAGAGAGAGAGAGAGAGAGAAGTGAGACAGTCGTATCACAGTTTCTTCGTCCCTATCCTTATCCTTTATCCTGACGTTATTTTTAGGACGCGCCCTGAAGCCCGACTTGCTTGATTTACTCAGGGACAAGTGGAGTTTGGTGCAGATTTGCAGAAAATGGAAATTTTTATTTCAAGATATTACCTAGGGATATTGATTTAAACAATTATTTTAAAATATTTTCTATTATTTTAACTAAACAACTAGGTTCAGTTTCGATTCCCGGCCAGGTTCGATTACCATCTCTGTGTGCATGCAGTTTGCATGTTCTCCCCATGCTTGTTGGGTTTCTTTCCTCCCACAGTCTAAAGACATACAGATTAAGCTAACTGGCATTCCCAAATTGTCCATAGTGTGTGAATGAGTGTGTGAGCGTGCGTATGTGTGTACCCTGCGATGGATTGGCAACCCATCCAGGTTGTAACCCGCATCCTGCCCAAAATCTCCATGCGACCCTATATTCTGGATAAAGTAGTATGGATGATGATGACAATAATTCAATATTTTAATGCATTGAATTTTATTTCTTACTTGCTGTTCAGCTTCTGTGTAACTTATTTTCATTTAGATTTTAATTTTCAATCAAAATAAGTAAAATTTATAATTGTAATAAAATGTACAATATACTCTTTTTTAATTACAGTACATTCTTCATTCCTTTACAAAAATGAAATTCTATATTTTTGCCAGAATTGAGTGGTGAAAAACCCAGCATTTATTTTGATTATTCCCTATATGATATTTCAATGTACATGCTTTAAAAGGCATGTTTAAAGTTATTTGATATTCTTTTGCCACTTTGTTTGCGAATAAGGTAAACGTTTGAATGGTGTACCTCAGGGTTATGTATTTAGCCCAATGTTATTCTTTTTTATATGAATTAAGACTTAAAATTCAGAAATGTAATATTTTTTTCATTTTACCATAAATTGCATTTTGTCGATTCCCATGTAAGCGACATTTATAAGCCTGCTTATTAAAATCCCAGGCTGAATCTCGACACCAAGAATTACAAAGTCACCAAGTCATCTCTAAAAATAATTAGCTGTAGCTTATAGGGTGCAGACGGCTAATCTCTGTAACAAGCACCATCATGAAAGCAAAGTTTGTAATCATCAAATTTTTCATTATACAAAAGAATATGTTGTAATTGTGTCGTGTAGAGTGCTCATTACACAAGAAAACAAGGGCTGTCTGATAATACAATGTCCTTCCTTTTTATTTAAAAGTTGCAGAATAATTTCAAGGAGTTTTACTTCTTCTGCCCAGTTAGTGGAGAAACTATGAAAGCATGTTGTTGATCATTAGTGTGGCGACAAGACATAACAGTCTGCTGGAGCCAGTTTCCTCCAGAAAATATAGAAGACTGAAACATAGCAAACTATGTGCTAAACTGTTGAATATGACTGTTTAATGAGAGGACATGTTCCTTATGATCACAGAATGAGTTAGGTTGCTTGTGTACTTAGAATTTGTTTAGTTTTGAAACAGTTGTATAGTACAGCTTAAATAACACCCTGGTGTCATAATTTTGTAAAATATAAAATAAAATATTAATATAGACCTCCTTTAAGCATGTTTTTTGTAGCATAAAATAGTAAATATAGACATTCTAAGATTTAAGATTTAATAAATTTATTTTTTTTTAATCATGCATTGCATCTAAAGTCTTTAGAAATATAGTTCTCATAGTTCTCCATGTGTCATTGCCTATTTTTAGAAGAGAAGGACTTGATTTAGACATTTCAGTAAAAAGGAAATCTTGGTGTCTAATCTTTTGGCTAGGGAGGCTTTTTTATATTCTCTCTCACTTTTAGAATTTGTATGCTGAGCTCAGGCACCTCTCCTGACCTTTAGATTTGTGTTCTGGATTCCCCCGGGTTCTCCCACTGTCTCAGGGTTGATAGGGTCAGGAATAACATGGCATGGAGAACAGGAAGTCATAAAAAGGTCTGTGTATTCATGAGGACAGTATTTGATTTCAACTCAAAGAAACTTTTACTGCAGTTTTTATAGCAGTGGCATTTTTTTTTTTTTTCACGGAGGGCACTTGTCATGTGTCCAGGCTCTATGAGTCAGCTGGACTGAAAGACGGCGGCCTCAAAGGGAATTCACAATGAGCTTGGCTCAAGCGCTTACATCAGCGCCTGCCATCAGCGAGCCATCTGGGACTTTGGCTCCAACGGTGAAATCTTAATGTTCAAAGTTTCAAATGACCCCTCCTCACTGCTAAATGCACCATTTTATACCTGCTACGTCTTTCACAGCATCCTTTTAGCAGCAGGATTGTGTCGTTTGTGTCCTTTGGACCACTCCACTTTCCAGATCTTGGTCTTCGTTTGCCTCCAGGCTAGCACACATCTCGTTCTTGATCCCTTGAGTCGCCATGGCTTGGTCTCCCAGGCCATCTGCTGATTGAGTGCCTCGGCTCATCCCACTCTTGGCCTGTGGAATTAGCTTGGTTTCATTGAATAATGAAGTGGAATGTGTACCCAGTGCTCTAATTAAAACCCATGGTCATTCATCTATCTAATTGCTCCAGCGCCTAGCAGGATCATTTCCTTCCCACTGTACCATTCCCATGCAGGGACTTGGCCTGGTGCCCAGTACATAGCAAAGACAAACCTGTGCAATTTCACCTGCGAGTGAATAGAATGAATACTGGCGTAGGCAGAAATGTGTCAGAATTTCTTTTCTTATCTTTTTTTTTTCTTTTAAACCGAAAATAAAGTTATTTGAGTTTACTCACCATGTGGAAATTGCGGAATAAATTGGCTTTAAGGGTTTACTGAAAAAGAAATGGAAAGAAAGCACTTTTATTAGTTGTAAGTTTAGATTGAATTGAAGATGAATATCCTTAAAAAATCAAGTCTCTATGCAAAGCAACAGAAATGACTGAAAAAATACATTCCTGTATTTTTACTTAAGCTGCACATAAACAAATAATCAGGGACTAACACAGCAGAGAGAGAGAGAGAGAGAGAGAGAGAGAGAGAGTATACCTTAACACATATAAATCTAAACACTGTAGCATGACAGTCTTCTGAATTGGAATTTTGGACATTGGTCTTTCTTCTTATCCCATTTCCAGTCTCTGATATTTATATGATATGAAAACATACTTATAATACTTATACTTTTTATACTATTGTACCTTTGAAAAAAAAAACTTTTTAAGTATAGGCTGTCAAAACTTAGCTACGTTATATAATATCCATGGTGTACTTTAAACAATACTTCCTTGCTCACTGGGGAAAAAATCCTCCCTTATTAATATCTTGCGACACTTCATCTGTTCATTACCCTGGTAATGCAAGCACATCAGACACCTGTTCCTGCTAATTTCAAAATTTCAGATTTTTAAAATATAAAATGTAATATTCAATATTCAAGCCAAAGCAGGACTTTTAATTGTGCTGAATAACACAGTTAAGAGAGTAAAAAATCCCTGCTACATTAATGCACTTGTCTCAGGGACGTCTGAGCTGGAAAGTTCTCTCAGTACGCCGGAGCCATGATCGGATCATTAAAATCTGAAATGCCGGCTTCCCGGGAACTCCTTTAACATGTGGAAATGTCTTGGATCGAGGTCAATGTACGGTGAATGTGGCTATCATTCTCAGTTGAGTTCCTGTAATGTGCAAGTGGTGTTGAACATTCACACAGACAGATGCGTCTCTTTCATCAATATTCAGCATATCAACATCAGATATTCATCAATTTTCACGGATCAGGAGTTCCACTTGCTGAATTTTCTTGAAATATTCCATAAATGTTAATTGGCAAGTCCTGGTTTGACCTTAATAACCTTGGTATTATGTAAAACATAAATTAATATATTACAAAATAGTATACTATATAATAACTTGTTAACTTGTAATATATTATGTTATATTATATATATTTATACAGAGGTGGAAAGAGTAATAAACTTTTGTACTCGAGTACAAGTACTGTTACTTCACTGAAATTTTTCTGAAGTACAAGTAAAGTTACCATTATAAAAATCTACTCAAGTAAAAGTTACCGAGTTGCTTTTTTTAACACCAGGGGTGGGATGAGGGATTCTAGTGTAATTCAAAAAAGACAAGCAGATATAAATCTCAAACTAGTTGTTTTTAATTGAAAGAACACCTTTACATAATAAAGCTGTTGGCTTTCTTGTGCTTGAAATCAAAGTGGTCGCTTAAATATGGTGTTCTCCAGAAATTTGTTTTCGGGGTGCAATTTTTTTCCTTTCCCGTTCCATTATTTTTATTATTTTTCATTTACATTAATTTATTTTTTACTCAGTAGCGAATATGATTTCAAATGTAGCAAAGTAAAATACTTCAAACAAAACATACTTAAAGTAAAAGTAAAATTACAGATTTTAAAAACTCCTTTAAAAAGTAGAAGAACACAAAAAAATTACTCTTTTATAGTAATGCAAGTAAATGTAATTCAATACTTTCCACCTTTCTGTATTATTATTTTGGATTATAGTATTGATAATAATGAAAAGTGAGTAAAATTTTGCATTAGTTGGGGATTGCAGGTCACACACACACACACACACACACACACACACACACAGTGATTTTTAAATTGTATCTTTAGGCCCTCAGCAGCCTGTAACAGTAAACAATTGTTCCCATTTTTAATTAAATCGACATAATTTAATTTAATTTTTAAAAATGGTGCGGCACGGTTTGTAGTGATTAGCACTGGGTCAGCAGTGGGTTTCCTCTGTGTACTCAGGTTTCCTCCCATAGTCAAAAGACCTGCAGATTAGGTTAATTGGCATTCCCAAATTGCTCGTAGTGTGTGTATGTGTGTGCCCTGTGATGGATTGGCACCCTGTCCAGGGTGTACCCCGCCTCATGCCCTAAGTCTCCTGGGATAGGCTCCAGGTCCCCTGTAACCCTGTATACAGTACAGGATCAAGCGGTATAGACGATGAGTGAGTGAGAGATAAAAAAAATGGAGGGGGGGGATGGGGGCTCAAAATTTTTGCACAGGACTGTAGCTGCAGTGTATTCTGAAATCTTCATTCCAGCCTTTGTCCCATATATCCAGCACTTGTATTTCTCATTTCTCATTACCATGACAGTTCTGAAAAATGTTCAGACTTGTTCTTTATGAGCAAACAATGAAATCCGTCCAACATCAGCTTTGTTTAAGATCATTAAAATGTTTTTGTTTCTCCTATTCCATGTCATAGGAAGTGGGCTAGCGATAACAGTGTCCCACTGTGACATCAAAGCAGCAGCTAACTTCTCTTGGGAATTGTGGAAAAATAGCACCAACCAACAAATTGGCCTACAAACACATTTCATGTTGGATTTTTCCTTTAAATACGCTATGAATTCGCCGCAGTTTATGCATCAGCACTTTAGCAACATAGACATGAAGCACAACACACCATGGCAGAACTGGACACAGCTGGATGCCTCTCATCTCTCCACTCGTTTCCAGAGGGGAGCCCAAGCAGGGGAGGATAAAAACGCCACTTGCTTGAGAAGAAGACAGAACCAACAGACGCACCAATGCATGCTTATTTCCACTTCTAACACTGACTACACAATCCCCTGAGGAAGAACAGCCTCCAGCTGGGTGGAGAGCCTCGACCCTCCAGCACAGTTTCCACAGTTTCCATTCTCACTTTCACACTCCATTCTAAATGATTCTCTGGGGTTTAACTGGCTGTCTGAGTGTATATATTCATGCATCATCTATAAAATGCTTTATTGTGTTCATCCATGCACTGACAGTATATGAAAAAAATATCTATCTAGAATCGTAATAATAATAAATCTATTGCCCATCCATTGTCTTAGGGGTAAACAGCAGACTTTCATATCAGACATGGTTCTAAAAAGAACCATTTCAGCAAAGTAAGGTTCAATAAACTACATGGAACTCATAAAGAGTTTTTTTTTTTCTGAAGGTTTCTTGTCTCTTTGATACAACCCTAATATATTCTGTGTAGAAGCCTACAAGAGAATCTTTTCCTTTCTTTTTGCCCAAGGCTCCAAGTAGTACCACTTTATAAAGGCAACTTCTTTACAAGAGTATACAGTAGGTGTGACCGTATGGTGAAACCCAATCATACTAGAATTTCAATTAGAAACTTATTATGCAAGAAAACGTTACTACAAAACTAGAACTTATTTTAAAGGTTCTATGGTAATCAAAACCCTTTGGTGAAAACCTAAGCTTATGTGTAGAATCTTTAAGTCTTTTACTATTAGACTTGTGTAAAACTTAACTATTTTTGGAAGGCACGGTTAAAAGACCTTTGAAGAACGATGAAGACAAAAAATGGTTTTTACTTTCCGAGGGGAGGTAGAGTGTCTATACAGGGCTCCATGCACCACAAAGAATCTCTGATTTAAAGATCTTTTAAAAGGGTTTAAATGTTCAAGTGCTAACAAGGTTCTCAATGTGGGGTTAAATTGTCATGAACAATCCATGATAAGTACAAGCATAAAAAAAGGATCCTCAGTAGGTCTTTAGTAAGGTACTGTAAGACTTGAAGCTTACTAGCAGAGGCGGACCCTTGGAACACCAAGGATCTGTGATTTAGGAAATGGGCTTCCTCATGGGTTCTTTGGACTGTCTTAGCTTTTTATATAAGTTCTTAAACTGGTGACCAGTGATCATCAAGGACCTGGAATGAGGAAACTCTTAGAAAAAATGTGGCTTTTTGTATGGTATAGAGGTTTTAAACTGTGTCATTTGACCATCAAGGATGTTTGATGAGTACACTTTTACACAAGTTCCATGAGTAATATGACAAGATCCTTTTTTATATTATTTTTATTGTTTCCAGAATTCCCCCCAAGAGGACACTTCCATCTTGACTGAACATTTCACAATCACATTGTTTTCATTATTGGAAACTGTCACATGGCAAATTTTTCACCTCATACCTGTAACATCTTTCGAAGGCTTCATCCATTTTATTACAGTTTCCATTAAAGTGAGAAGCCGTACATTAAGTGCTGATTGATTGCCCCATCCTGAGCCTCTGCCTCTGCTCCCTCCCTGCAATCCGAGCACTTTTAAGGTTCTTCGTTTAATCAGGCATTTATGACAAGTTGAATATAGTAATAACAAGAGAATAAAAAGCTTCTGGAATTCATCATGTAATTATGTGTCACTGGCTTTTGTGGCTTGTTCAGTGGCCATAATGTCAGGGTACTGGGTACGGGGAGGTAGAGTGTGAGAAAATAGGCTTTTGGGAATGTTCTCAAGGTGCTTTCTAGCAATTTTCAGAGGTCTAAAAAAAAAAAAGAAGAAGAAAAGAAAAGGTGGCATTTGATAGGAAGCAAGAATTATAGAAAAAATAGTATCAAAAAAGCGATTGATCAACTAAAAAAATTTAATTATTGTTAAATTATTGACACTACAGAATACAACATCAAAAGCAAAGTATTTTTCAGGGGTTGTAACCCTTAAACAGTACACAAGACCCTAGAACAATATTTCTGTATCTGACATGTTTCCAAGTAGAATCGTTTCAGAACAAATAATGTACTTGAGGAAAATGTAGAGATTCCATAGTTAAAGTATTATCAGAATCAGAAAGAGTTTTATTGCCAAGTACGCTTGCACGTACAAGGAATTGGTGTTAGTGACAGAGCTTCCAGAACAAAAACAAATGACAAGACAAAACAGCACGACACAAACAACAAAAAAAAAAAAATTAAAA
>JAQQZS010000013.1:16097852-16111088 GCA_030068045.1 Platyallabes tihoni | reverse complement strand
GGTTCCCATAGCGTTTTCACGCAGCATCTCGTTCCCGCCTTTTCAGGGAACAGGGTTACAGCGATGTAACCCGAGACATTTTCTTGGCAGCAATTTCCAAGCTTTGCAGCTCTCACAGAAGATTCTTTGTTTTTGGATCAATTCATTATAATTCTGTTAAAGTTGGCAAAACATTTTTTTTGTTAGATCTCCTTTAGTATTGGGTTTGGATGACTATCACTTTGTCTAAATGGTTTCCTTAATTTCACTCGTTATGTTTTGTATACAACATTTTATACTTTCTAAATAATCCAGACTGATGGTTATCATGCAAAAAGCACCAACATTTTCACAGGGTTCACAGTCTGGGTGTCTCTTATTTTTCCTGTCATGTCCTGCCTTTCTCTGAAAGAACTGAGTAGAATGTATGAGCTAGAAATTATGCTGCGCAGTCATAAACATTAATGTTTACAATCAAAAACAACCCTGAAGCCAGGTCCTGTCATGTTTTTAAGTCGAGTGGAATTTTTTTTCTTTCTTTTTTTTTTTTTCCTTTTTTAGTCAGAGGTCAAAAGTTGCAAGTATTACAGTTTCTTTAGTAGAATAATCATGTAGGAATATGACTACCAATAATTAGAAAAAGAAATGGAAGTCATATTCCTACATGATTTAACTGCATCGATAATTTCTGGGCAAGCTCTGTAACTGAAGTTTATGTTCATTTCAGTTTGATTTGTTACCCATCAATGAGTCGAATAACTTCATTTGAGCTTATAGAAATGTAAGATGCAAGATTTTGGCTTTAAACCAAATGTTTAGGTCACTGTTTGTAGGTTATACAGTACATGTTAGGCAAAAGTTTAAAACCAACCAGTGACGTGACTAACAATGATTAGCTCATTATAATGGCACGTGAATGTGGCTGTAATATATTAATCAGCAAGTGAACATTTTCAACACATTGAAAGCAGGGGAAAAAATGGAGTCCCTTTTGAAGGCCCAGATTGTGATGCCTATTGTGATAGACAACTTGATCAGGCGACTTCAAAATTGCATGTCTTGTGAGATATTCAAAGTCTGCAATGGTCAGGACGTACCAAAAGGAAGCTCCAAGGAAGGAAAACCAATGAACCGGAAGCAGGGTCATGGGCGACCAAGGCTCATTGATGCGTGTGGAGAACCAAGACAAACTCATCTGGTCCAATTCCACAGAAGAGTAGCACAGGGTGCCGAAAAAATGAATGCTGGTTCTGATAGAACGGTTTCAGACCACACACTGCATCACAGTTTGTTGCGTATGGGGCTGTGTAAACATCACCGAGAGCTCCTACAGTGGGCACATGATCATCCGAACTGGATTACGGAGCAATGAAAGAAGGTGGCTTGGTCTGATTAATCATGTTTTATTTTACATCATGTGAGTCTTCCTGGGTAAAAGTTGGAATCAGGATGCACTATGGGAAGTAGGCGAGAAGGGGGGGCAGTGTGAAGCCCTGGGTGATTTCCTGTACCACCTACCTAAACCCTGTTGGTATTAAGCATTCCTTGAGGCCCTGAGTCATGACTGTGGGTGCTTAAAGGATCTGGTGATAACGTTGGTACCAGATAACACAGGAATTTCTCAGTGGTCTTGTATGTCCATGCCTTAATTATTCAGAGCTGTTTTGGTGATTTCATGTTGCGTTTTTTTTTATTATGGTGCCTGGAGTCAATACGTGTTTGTTTTAAATCATCCAACATACAGATACTGTATTTATTCATAGAATGAACAAGCAGCTTATGGAATTCCCAATTCAGCCTGGATATACCTACTATCGTTAACCAAACAGGTCCAGACTGAATGCTATGGTGTGTGTACCAGAAACAGAGAGTGGGTTGCTCTGTGGGTGAACATGTTCCTCGTAGCTATGTTCCTACACCTCTTCTTCTTATCCACATGCATGAATGTGTGTCCGTGTGTATTGTTGTGGAACACGCTTTATAGCCTTCAGGTTTGAAGGAGATATGATTCTTTCTTTCGAATCATATCTCCTTTCACAGTCTTATCTCTCTAACAAAGTGGATCAGCGCTCTATTGTCAGAGCCGCACAACATCGACTGAAATAATAATCAAGTGTTTGGATCTGTTACTGAATTCACACCACTGAAAAATCAATAGATGCCTTACACACCTCCCCCCCCCCCACCCCCTTTCACTGAGGAATCATAAGCACAAGTGCAGCCGGCTGGAGGAAAGAGCAGAACATCACAATAAATAAAATAAAACACAAGTGGAGCGGGCAGGAGGTGAAAGAATGTGAACGAATTAAATTGAAAGAAAGAAAGAAAGAAAGAAAATGAATAAAATTATTAGGAAGAAAGGAAGGAAGGAAGGAAGGAAGGAAGGAAGATGAAATAATGAATAAATGTATTGGAATGGAATAAAAATAAAGTAAGGTAAGCAGTAAAAAGAAAGACATGAAATAATAAATTAAATTGTTGAAAGAAAGAAAGAAAGAAAGAAAGAAAGAAAGAAAGAAAGAAAGAAAATGAATGAATGAATTAATTAATTAGTAGAAAGAGAAATTAATGAAATAATTAGAAAAAAATAAAATTATTAGAAAGAAAAACTAAATGAATGCATGAAATTATTAAAAGAAAGAAAAGAAAGAAAATGAATAAAATTATTAAGAAGGAAGGAAGGAAGGAAGGAAGATGAAATAATGAATAAATGTATTGGAATGGAATAAAAATAAAGTAAGGTAAGCAGTAAAAAGAAAAACATGAAATAATGAAATTGTTGAAAGAAAGAAAGAAAGAAAGAAAGACAGAATAGAATTGAAAAGGTAATACAAAGAAAATGAATTGAAATGATGAAATAAAATGATTCATGTAATAAAAAGAAAGAACAGAGATAGTTAAATAATTATAATAAATAAGGGAAATTAATTTAAAAAATGATACGAAAAACAAGAAATTAAAAATGTAAGAAAGGGAAAACAATAAAGTCAAACATTAAGTGCAAGAAATATGAATAAAAGGAGATAAAAAAGGATAAATTTGGGAAAAGAGACAACTAGAAAATGAGAGAGGGGAAAATATTGATGGAGAGAATGAAGAAATGAGAAAGTGAAAGAAAATAAAGAACACCTAATGATTAGTTTACTGTAAATTTTACTTTATTAACCTCAGACTTGGTTCTCTCTCTCTCTCTCTCTCTCTCTCTCCTTCCAGCGCTGTGTGTTTGTGGAACTGATCCGACACTCGTCGCCGCCACACTGATCCTGAATCATCTGACCTTTAAACCCTCTGCAGCTCCTACTTTAGGGCTCTGAACCTTTCAGCTGGAGCTGATGATAAAACTTACTTCCTCACTTCTACAGCCTCTTCTTCTACACACTGAAACTCCATCTCATTCTTTCCTCGGATAAAACGGATTAAAGACAAGCCGAGCTGCCGGTCTTCACGCCGTGGTACGACTCTCTTTAAAGGCCACTAGGTCTGAGTTTTTTTTACAGAACTGGGAAAGAGTGTGGATGCTGAGAGCGTTAATGCTTTCATTGTACTCTGATACTCGAGAAGAAATGCTGAGCTCTCTGTGATCATTTTCTGAAAATTATACTGATCAATCCAACGATGTGTCATAAAAATCTTTTAAAACATGATAATCAGGTTCAGTAGGCAGTATGCAAATATTCTTTTTATTCTCAAGTACAGAGAAGGAAAAGAAGGGAGAAAAAAGGAGGAGGAGGAGGAGGAGGAGGAATGGTGTACAAGATATCCAAAATGAAAAAAAAAAAGAAGCAGAATTAACAAATTTAAAATGTAACAAACAGAAATAAACAATAAAAGTAAGATCGGGGGGAGGGGGGGGGGTAAGAAAATAACTAAATATGTGTAAAAAACAAACAAAAATTGCAAACAAAATAATTTTAAATAAAAAATAGGAAAGATGATGAAGGAGTATGAAATGAAAGACAATTAGAGACCAAAACTGAAAAAATACAAGAAAAATTAACTATTAAAAATAACTAGAACTACAAAGAAAAAGGAATACAATTAATTAATACAAACAAACAACAGATTAATAAATCATGCAAACAAAAAAGGTAACATAAAAAAGAACAAACAAAATAAAAACAATTGAAAAAAAAAAACACTAACCTAACATTAAACAACACACTTACTAAACATACTAAATAAATGAATCAATCTAAATTATCTAAAAGCAATAACAACAACTAACACACAAATTAACCCAAAACAAACAACCAAAACAAAATATAAAAAGCATGCAGGGAGGGAAAAAAGCAAATAAAAAGCTAACATACAAAATTTAAAAAAAATAAATAAATAAAAAATCAAACAATGAAAAGCATGCAAAGCCAAAAGTAAATAAACAAACAAAAAATACAAAAAGAAAAAAAAATAAATCAGGCTTTGCTTTTTAAAAGAAGTAAACATGCAATATAAGAAAGAAGAAACACAAATGTAACAGAAAACAAAACAAATAAATAAGTATATACAAAAAGAAAAAAGACAAATAAAGGAATATGAGGGGAAAAATTAGAAATACACATTTAAAATAGTTTGCACTGTGAAGATTCTTTGTTTGTGAAACTTCAAAGGTTCTCTGTAGAAGCCTCATATCTAATGACTGCTGCTTCAGAGAAAAAGAGAGAACTTTTTTATATATTTAAAGTTGAGAAGGAGAGGCAGAGTATAAAGTCAGAGGGGAGAGAAGGACACCGGGGTTAGCCTGTGTCGCTACTCTGCAGCGCTTCAGGGGAATCATTTGCGCTGAATACTTAACACTCTGATTGATTTTTATATTCCTGAAATATTCTTGAACTCTGAGACTGCTGCATAATTAAAAGACTTTTTTTCCTACATCACTGATTAACTTCTTCAGAATAAGTTTTAAGCATCCCACACTGTAATATGCTGCATGTGTGAAAATGAAGGAATAAAATCATCTCACTAAGAAAAGAGGAATAAAAATAGCAGATGAGTTTCTCTGCGGTTCTTCTGTCACTCGCTGCTGCAGGGTTTCACTCCAAACAAGTGGCGACACCTGCGAAGGAAGGAAAAGGGGAGGGATGGAAGAATGGAAGAGGGGGAAATGTGGGAAGAAATAAAGGAACGAACAAAAATAATAAAAAAGAATGGAAGGAGAAATGGAAAGAAAGAGCTTAAAGGGAGAGTACGAAAGGACAAGAAAGAACAAAATGAAAAGAAGGATAGAGGACAAGGAAGAAGTGGGAAAAGGAGGAAAGAAATGTAAAAGGAAAGAAAAGTAGGAAGTGATAGAGGAAGGTAAGACAGAATGACATAAAATAACGAAATAAAAATTAAGAATATGAGGAGAAATAGGACGCAAGAAAAAAAGAAAAGGAGGGAGGAGGAAAGGGAAGTATGAAAGTAAATGCAAGAAGGAAGAAGAAATTGAAATGAGAGAAGGAAGGAAAATTATAGTAAAAAATAATAAAATTAAAAATGGGTGGAAGAATGGAAAGAAATGGCAAAGGAAAAGAAACATGACAGGAAGGAAGAAGGATATCAGAAAAAAGAAATCAATAGGAAGAATGAAAAAAGAGTGAAGGCAATAAAAGAAAAGAGGGAAAGAGGAAAGTATGAAATTAAATGAAAAAGGGAAGAAGAAATGAAAATAATAAATGAATGAAAATGAACAATGGAATGAGGAATGTAAAAGAGATTTAAAAAGGTGAAGAAAGGACAAAACAAAAAGAAGGAAAGAAGGCAAGGGAAGAATGAAAAAAGAAAGAAAAATAGGAAAGAATGACAGAAGGTGAGGCAGAATGACAATAAAGAAATAAAAATGAAGAATGATAGAGTAAATGCAAGAAAATAAAAAATAAAAGCAGGCAAGAAGAAAGTAAAGTGTGAAAACAAATGGAAAAAGGAAATTTAAATGAAAGAAGGAAGGAAATTGAAAAATAAAATAAGAATGGAAGGAAGAATGGAAAGAAATTGGAAAAAAGAATGAAGAAATGGGAAGGAAATGGGGCAAGACTGTATGAGGTATAAGGGAAGCAAGGAAGGAAAGAAAAAATCAATAGGAAGAACAGGAGGAGGGTGAAAAAAGAGTTAACAAAAGAAAAAAAAAAGAAAAGAAAAGAGCTGAAGAAGAAAGTATGAAAGTCAAAAGTGACACAAGAAAGGACAAAATGAAAAAGAGGGAACAAGATAAAAAAGAATGGAATTAAGAATGAATGAAGGAAGGAAGTAAAGAAGGCAGGAGGATTAAAGCGGTAGAAAGAAAGAAGAAGCTGGATGCATGGAAGGAAGGAGGGAAAGAGACAAAAAGGTCAGAAGAGGGAAGGAGAGAATGAAAAAAAGGAAAGAATGAGTGTGAGAGAGAGACAGAGAGAGAGAGAGAGAGATGATAGCTTGTCCTTGCTGAGTCAGTGGGAAACAGTCTCATCAGATTTTACATGAAACATCGAGTTGCTTGCTGCATTTTCTTACTGACGGAGAGAAAAAAAACATAAAACAGGAAGTAATAACTCTTCCGTTATGAGTGTGTTTGAGAAATCATGGCTGGCTCACTTCAGCTGGAACAAATTTCTCATTTCAGCACTAAAGGAACAAAAAGAAAATACATTCGGGTATTTGGAGGGTTTGAGCGGAATCATTAGCCTTGTGTCACACATCAAAACTGTGCTAGAGGTGTTAGCAGTGTTAGCCTTCCTAAACTCATTCTCTCATCCACTCAGTGTTGCAGTAGTTCACTGCTTTACTGGCCAACTCCTGAGTAGAGAAAGTTAAATAGATAAATATCTGATTACAGTTCAACACCTAGTCTGGTTTGTGAAACTGATGAAGGAGCGAGTGGAGGGAGGGAGAGAGGGAGGAAGAGAGGGAGGAAGTAAGGATAAAAAAAGAAGGAAAAAAGAATTAATAAATAGAAGAAAGAGGAAGAAAAAATAAAAAAATTTTTAAAAGAATGAAAGAAGAAAAAAATTAAAAAGCACAAAAGCAGGAAAGAAAGAAGGAAACAAACAAAAAAGAAAGAAAAAGGAAGAAAGAAGGAAACAAACAAAAAGAAAGAAAGAAAAAAGACAAAGAAAAAAGAATTAAAAAAACAGGGAAAGAAACAAGGAGAAAAAGAAAGATAGAAAAAGAAAGACAGAAAGAAAACTGAAAAAGACAAAAGCAAGAAACAAGTAAAAAACAACAAATAAACAGAAACAAAGAATGAAGGAAAAAAAGAAATCAAAGACACAAAGAAAATAAAGAATGAAAGGAGGGAAAAAATTATGAAAAAATAAAAAATTAAATACAGAAAGTAAGAAAAAAGAAAAGAAAAAAGGAAAGAATGAAATTAGGAAAAAAGAAAAAATAATGAAAAAAAAAAGAAATAAATAAGGAAGTAAAAAGAAAAGAAAGAAGGAAAGAAGTGTATATATGACGTGGCACAGATTTTTACCCCAGATGCCCTTCTTGGCACAATCCTTCCCAGTTCATCCAGACTTGAGAGCGGGACTTGGAGTGCACTGACTCGTGTAACCCTCAGTGGCTCAGAGGTCGATTCCCTGACCGGAAATCAAACTCGGGCCATTTCGGTGAAAACGCTGTATGAGAACCAGGGGAAATATAAGCAAAGGAAGGATTGGAAATAATAGAATGAAGGAACAAATATAAGGAATGCAACATTAGCATTTTTTATATAAATGTGTTAACTCTCCCATGCTCCTCTCTTCCTTTTGATTCTGATATTAATGTGTTAAATCTCACATGCTTTCTTTTTCATTTCGTTTTCTCTCTTTCTCTCTCCCTTGAGCTACGTAACACTTCCTGGTACATTTCCAGACATAAATCTATCTATATGACTTCCACTCCTTGTTCTCCCAGATTTCACCCCGGTTGCTAAAACACTTTCTGACAATCATTGTGTGTGTGTACTTGAGACTGTGACTCTCCTGACATTTGGGAAGCATATTGCAGCACAGCGGACAGACCGGGCGACTCGTTAATTTGTTGTTAATTATGAAACGTAACAAATATATGTGAGCATACAGTAGCTACACACCATGTCCTATAGGCGAAAGATCCCATTCACGTTGCATGAAGTTGTTCATTAGATAAAGCCGTTCCAGCAGTATGAGCACACGCAGGGGGACGGAGACATCGCTCTGCGTGACGAAATGTGCGATTAAACAGATTTGGAAAATTTTTAAGCAGGAGGCCTGGTTTCAGCGACTACTGTACAGCACTGCCCCGGCTATTAATACTCAATAGGACGACTTTTTCTTTCTGTTTCTGAGTTAGATAGTTATTGATTTTTTCTTTTTTCTTTTCTGGCATCTGCAAAGACATGAATCAATAACATTCTGTTTCTCATGAAGGAAAAGCAACATGATCTATGTGATGATAATCAGGTAAGGAGTGGAACTCACTCACTTCTCATCACTGTAGGTTTTGTCTTGATGCAGTTTCTTACATTTCTTTAAAAAAACATTTATGCCGAATAAATATTTAGTATTTTTTTATTATGATCACAGGAAACTTGAGTCGATGCTAATCAGTCGGAGACAGCAACGGACATGAGAGAATGACAGAAAGTCTCACTGATCAGATATCATTTCCTCAAACGCTGTTTTCCAGGCTCAGTCGATAAACCCTGTTCCGTTTTGGGTAAAAACATAGCCTGACTCTCTGACATTACAGGTTATCTGAAGGACAGCAATATTTATTTAATTTTTTTTGCGTTTCACGCCAGATGATTCGGCGCAGTCCGAGCCAGATTGGAGTGTTTGACGTTGAGCAAGCAAGATGTAGAGGTCAGACGGCACAGGAAAGTCAACCTCAGAGAGGTTTGCTCTCTGAACACCTGGTGCCTCTTGCTTCGGCGTGTAGTCATCCACCGGAGCTAATGAAAAGTGACTGCAGTGAGATGACAGGTGTGTGACGTTGGTGAGAGACCGAACAGAGGATGAGCGACATGTGGGAAGCAGTCCGAGCCGCTGGAAAAGAGTTTTCACACCTCGTGTCATCATGTGTAGGAGAACCGGGCTGGAGGGACGAAGAGCTTCAGGAACAGCGGACGGAATTTCAGGCGAGAGCGAAAAGTGGATGGGCGATGCATCATTCAGCAGATCCGTCTGCCGAGGCCGTGCATCACCGGCGCCGAGAAGGATGTGACAGCGGCAATCGCACATCGGAAACGGAGCCAAAGGGCTTCCCGGAGAAGAGGTTGATGAATATTACATGCTGTCCCTTGTTCTCGTTCGCTGACTGGGTCATTCGGAACGCAGAGGGGGGAAATTTCATTTCATCCTTCACAAGACACTGTTTTAACCTGTAAAGCAGCGAGACATGACCTCAACCTCTGACCCAAAGTGATCGATCACGAGATGTTCAACACAAAGTTAACAAGAAGTTACTTTATTTGTTTATCTTTTTTATTCATAAAGTTATTTAAACTCTTAAGACAAGGCCATGTTTAAGATTTCCCACCCTCCTATGTCAACTGTACACATGTTCATATTCATAGCGTGTTGTGATTGAAGTGAATAGCAGTCTAGCCCTAAGTAGTGTTGGGGGATTTTCTACATTAATTCAGTTATTTCTAATTAAACAAACAGGCAGGATGTCGCTGAGGACTTGTAGAGAAAATATTTAAATATCACTTCAGAGATCTGGAATTTGAGGAGGAATTTAAAAACTTATAAATATAATCCAACTGTCCATCCTATGCGATAATCCACCAGTCAGAGTTACTACATTTCCGACTTCAGAACAAAGTTGGAAACTCCAAGATTGATTTCAAGCACAGTAAGGTGATGAGACTCTTAACCGCAGTAAAATATCTGAAAGGTACAAACATTTTAAAGCAGGCCATACTGTACGCCGTGACTGATGATCCCGGTCGGGGTGGCTCGGAACCCACTGCAGTCATTTCCCGTGAACATTCAGTGAGTGGAACACCTGATACTTGAAAATAGATGGATGATTGTCACATCTGTCTGTGGGAACTGTACACGCAATCATTCACCAACACCATTTGCACGTTACAGGAACTCGGCTGGGAGTTAGTGCCACATCCCCTGTATAGTCCTGACCTCGTTATTTCCACGTTTGGGCCATTTCATGGAGTTCCTGAGAGGCCGGCGTTTCAGACATAAAAATTCAGACAGGTAGTCTGATCGATCATGGCTCCAGCTTAATGAGATTTTCTTTCTCAAACAGTTTTTAAGGTTTAAGGTGCAAATATGTCTGTACTGTACTGTATGTAGTGCATTTAAAGAAAATATGTTTTATTTTTGTTTATTTCTGAGGCTGTGTTTGACTATGTTGATATGACATGACTTAAAGCAGGAATGCACCATGCACTAATCTTATCCAGAAAGAGCTAGTGCAGACTTCCATTCAATCCAAGCAGAAGCCGCAGCTACAGTAATAGTCTAATAAAAGTCAAGATGAACCTAATAAATAGATGGAATCAGACATGGCTCCTGGTCGACTGGAACTAAAACCTACACCCACACCATCCCTGTGTGGATAAGACTTGGTGCCTCTAGCCACAGGCCAACACAGGTGGGAGGATTGGAGATGGCTGAGCTAAGGATCTAACCCCTCACTAAGTGCTGCGCTACCATGACCTGGTGGATCCATAACTGATTTAGTAGTTGAGACAATCCAGATTTTTAAAAAAATTTATCAAACCAATCACCACCAAACAAGCCACAGAACAACAGTATCCAAGGGGTACACAAAATATCAGCAAGCAAACTAGGCAAACTATCCCTCCTCAGAGGAAAATCAAGACACTAGGCAAAGCATCACAATATTCCTAGATGTCTGTTCACACTATAATTTGTGCAGGAAATGAAAAAAGTTATGAGAAGTGTCTAGAACTTGAGAGAGGTTGCCCCCTGGGTCACAGGGGGCCTGGAGCCTATCCTCGGAGACTCTGAGGCAGGGTACACTCTGAGTCAGTCCATCATAGTCCACACACACAGGCACTCACACACTAAAGGCAACTTGGGAATGCCAATTATCCTAATCTCCATGTCTTTCGACAGTGGGAGGAAACCGGAGTACCCGGAGGAAACCCAAGAAGCATGGAGAGAACATGCAAACTCCAGGCACACAGACCCTGAGGTGGGAACTGAACCCTGACCCTTAAGTACAGTATAGTGGCATAGTGGTACCCATTTCGCTTTACTTCCACTTTATGACTGGAAATATGTACTGTAACAACCTGAGAGCAATACCAAGATGGCCACCAAGTGGACCGATATGTACTAGAAGGTTAGTAAACTTAGCTGATATTAACGAATCTGTCTGTAACTCTCAGATGTGTGTGCATTAGCAAAGCTGAGGCATTTGTTTGAACTTTTTAAAATATCTGCAATTCAACTGGACCATTGTAAAGAACATGGCACCCTGGATCTTTTTTTTTTTTTAACTTTTACAATTAGCTGCTAATGTGGCTTATGCGTTGCAGTAAAGCAGAAAGGGATGCGGTCTAACCGGTACAGTCCACCCTTAGAAGTGGTATGTTTGTAGCAAGCAAACAGTGTGAATGATATTATTACGTCGTTCAGTCTAACAGGATTATAGCTATGAACACAAACAGGATCGTTCGAGAGCGGTGTGTATTTCGCGTCTGAGTGCGAGGAGAATGTATTCCTCCTTTTCATTGATCTCGGGGAAGTTGCGACCACGTCTTCTCTCTGCTGAACAAGGAGTCACTCACAGACACCAAACAACGCCACAATTACCTCTCCAGAAATCGATAGGAGTAAAAAAAATAAATAAATAAATAAAAAGCCCGGAGCCTTTTCACGCCGCCACTTCTCCCGTCCCCTCCTGGTAATTGAATTCCTGTCTAAATACTCCCACAGCACCTCGGATTCTAATCCCGTACATTTCTCATCTCCCTCCTTTTTATTCTATTGAGGATCGAGAAAGAAAAACAGACTCTCAAAGTTGAGAAACACACAGATGAGCAAACCTCAGATGCCGTTCCGTAGAGACGGCTTCTAGGCCCCGGCATGTCAAAACAGTTATGTTGGCTGACAAAACCATAAATAACATCCGTATGAATAAAACAACCAAGAAGATCACGAGAAACGGTTTTGACATCAGAGACGAAAGGGACGACTTTCATTTAATTGCGGGGACTGAACACTTCAAAGCAGTTAAGGAATGAAGCTGTTACAGGAAAATGATCTACATCAGGGTGGTGTGATGAAGTGGAGGCACAGTTAACACACCAGAGTGCTTCTTCTTAACTTCAACTCTCCATCACCTTTGAATCTCATCGGCCCCTTCATAAGGTACACCTTGCTAACACTGGGTTGAACCCCTTTTGCCTCCATAACTATTTTAATTCTTCATGGCATAGATTCAACAAATCAGTGTTGGAAACATTCCTTAGAGATTTTGGTCCATATTGACATAATAGCATCATCCCATTGCTGCAGATTTGTTGGCTACACGTCCATGATGCGAATCTCCCATTACAACGCATCTCCACGTAGGCCAGCGCTAAGAGCGTGTAGATACTGTAGAGCCGCGATTGATATGTAACCTAGCGCTCAGCCAATCAGTTCTCTCTAGACCCCAAGAGGCTACAACATCACCCAGGATTCGAACTTGTGATTTTCGCATGATATGGCAAACTCGTTACCGTTCGGGACATGGTCAGCAATGATACTCAGGTAGGCTGTAGCATTTAAATCATGCTCATTTGGTACTATGGGGTCTAGTGTGTACCAAGAACCCCCTACATCCCCCACCCACACACACACACACACACACACATCATAACACCCCCACCTCCAGGATGAACCGCTGAAACAAGGCAGAATTGATCCATGATTTCACGTTGGTTACACTATATTCTGACCCTACCAGCCGAATGTTGCTGCAGAAATGAAGACTCATCAGAACAGGCAACATTTTTCCAATCTTCTATTGTCCGATTTTGGTGATCCCATGCAAATTGTAGCCTAAGTTTCCTGTTCTTAGCTGACAGGAGAACCGGTCTGGCCATTCTCCTCTGACCTCTGGTATCTACAAGGCATTTTCACCCAGAGAACAGCCTTCACAGGATATTTTCTGTTTTTAAGACCATCCGCTGTAAATCCTAGAGAAGGTAATGTGTGAAAGTTTTAGAAATACCCAGACCAGCCCATCTGAATTGTGTGTGAATGAGAGGAACCCAAGAGGAACGGTGAGGCTTCAGGGAGCAGAGGTAAAGAAGGTGCAGGACTTTAAGTACTTAGGGTCAACGGTCCAGAGCAA
>JAQQZS010000013.1:16023336-16042960 GCA_030068045.1 Platyallabes tihoni | reverse complement strand
CTGGGCATCCCTGCTGAAGCTGCTGCCCCCGCGACCCGACCTCGGATAAGCGGAAGAAGATGGATGGATGGATGGAAATAAAACTTGTATAGATCTTCCAAGCAAATGAAAAGCATGAATAAGTTCTGTGCCATGATTTTTTTTCTTACAAAACGAGGGTGTTTGAGGCCACTGCTCAATGAAGTGTGTATGTATGTGTGCCCCATATTGCTGAGAAGTAGGTGATGAGAAATGCAGCTGTCTCTAAGTGAGTCTCTTGACTCATGCAACCAGACAAAACAATAGGTGCGATTCCAAATTCTGCCTCGCTAAAAATACCCCGCAGCCATGTCGCATGCTCGGGGGAGGCTTTAACACACTGCTGAAGCGAACAGAACAGAAATGAGTGTGTTGGATGAAGGTGGTTGGAGGGTCAGGATAAAAAAAAGAAGAAAGGAAAAAAAGAAAGAAAGAAAGAAAGAAAGAGAGAGAGAATTGATTGTCGCTGTGTGTAAAGCTGATTCACCAGAAATACAGTAGAAGTCCTGGCGCAGGATTTATTCTGAAATCACGTATAGGGTACGGGGGGGGGAAAGAGGAAAAACAAAGCCTTCTGCTTTATCATCCATCCTGCAGCACACTCTAGATCATTTCAGGTGGGATGGAAAGCTTTTAAGGAGCAACATCGTAAATAATCACACCCGGTCCAGCGTTTTTCATTATGAGACCATCAGCGATGTTATTTGCCGTGAAAACGATGGAGGTCTCTTGGTATCACGCTTGTTTTACAGCTTAAAAATGGAGTATTGCGCAGAAAAACGCTGTGAAAGCATCATTACAGGAATGAAATGTATCACAGTTTTCATTTCAGCTATCATTTTCATTCATTCGTTCGACTTTACTGGTAATACCAGGAGGGAGGCAGGAACGTACGAGTACAGTATCCTTGATACGACACGTTTTTTTTTTTTTTCTTTTATGGGTTTGGTTTTAGGAGGTGTGTTTAAACAGTTAGTAAAACTTGTCATATTCCGTTTACATTAAAAAGACAGAATATTAACGTTTAATTCGTTTGTCTGTTTGATCTCTCCTGCTTCAATTGCCAACTTGCATCAAGCTTTTATATTGCTAAGTCCAAACCATGTTTCCTTGTTCAGTGTTTCCTGGTATTAAACCTCGGTTGGTTTTCAATTATGGGCATTCCCTGGGGCTCGTGCTCTGAAATATACCACAGTATGTACAATCCACAACTTATAAACGATTATTACTTTGAGTTTACTCAATCATGTCGAGTACATTACAAATTACTCCCATGTCATGAAGAGGTCAATTTTTCTTCCAATTTTCATCAGGTTTATACCAATATGTACTCACAGGACATTCCACAACTGAACACTTTGACACCAAAAATGTATAATAATAATAATAATTATTATTATTATTATTATTATTATTTATCATTATTATAAAGTTTGTTTTGTGAAAAATATCAGACAATTTTACATTGATATTACCAAAACTATGTTAACTATGTAATTTTGCCATTTGTGCTTTTTATCATGCTTGTGATTCAAAGTAACAATATGCAAAATACACTTCCTGAGCAAAAAAAATCACATATTCTAAGATTAAATTAAATTCATTTAGCTTTGGTTACGGCCCACACTGTGGTGTCTAGTTTAGGTGAAAATGGTTCATCATTCTCACAGAATTTCACAATTTGAGTCCCATGCCAACAGCTCCATAGATGTGATAATCTGGTGATTCAGTACATTCAGGTTGTCAGCTGACTTCATTTTATTGCCCCATAACGTTGCTGAGTCTAGACCTGATCAACTGAAGCAACCCCAGATCATAACACTGTCTCCAGAGGCTTGTACAGTGGACACTATGCATGATGGGTGCATCGCTTCATGCGGTTCCCTTTTTACCCTGACACGCCCATCACTCTGGAATAGGGACTCAATCTGGACTCATCAGGTCACATGACCTTTTTCCATCGTTCCAAACTCATCTTTATACTCTCTAGAAAACTTAAACTTTTTTTGGTTTTTCTCACTAACAAGTGGTTTTCTTATGGACATACATAAGAACATAGAAACATTTTTTACTGTAGATTTTGTGATCTCCATTCATGACTTTTTTTCTCTTCCACATTTCTTCCCCAGAGTTGCTGGTTTAGCACTAACCTTCCAGGTTTAGATAAATGGTTCTTAATCCAGTTCCAGTCATTTGCTTTGCTTGATACAGCCCAGTAATTTGACCCTGGTGACTTTTTTTTTTTTTTTTTTTGGTCAGGCAGTGTTTTTTTCTAACAGCTTGTAATACTTCTTGTTGCTCCTTTTATTTTTTTTAAAGTTTATCTAAAAACTATACAAATAGAGATCTCATTTTGCAGTCAAACTATTTAGTTGTGTTTTTGTTTAAATATTAACATATTTTTAAAAATCAATTTCATATTAGATTCTGTTTAATGTCTGCCACTGAATTACAGTTCAGCGACTCAGGAGTTGAACAGCACTCTGGTAATAGCATGTATCAAACATAGCAGCCGAACCCTGATACTCTACATGCACCCCAGGGTCTAATCGTCTCTGTTCCTCTATAACACCACCTGCTTCCACTAACGAGCTCTTATACTTACTGGAAAAAAAGCAAGAGTAATCAGGGAGATCCGCGATGGAGCTACACCGTTCTTTAGCAGAAATTACTATATGCCTCATTGCACTTGCTCTAATATGTTCATATCATATGGGACTAACCGTAATTACAACCTTTTGATTGTGGAGTGGGGGTGGGGGATTCGTACCAAAGTATGTGGTTGTCTACTGAACCAGTTTCTCTGAAGTAAGGCTACATAAATATTCCATGCATCTAAAGAAGCAAAGGCTTACAACAGAAACGTTGTAATGTTGTAATATGAATTTATTCCGTTCCAGTGGCGAGTTCTTAAGGCGAAACTGTGTATTGTGAAACACATTTTCCCATACAAAATAATGTAAAGGCAGATAATCCGTTCCAAATCAAATTCAAATTCAAATTTTATTTGTCACATACACAGTCATACACAGTACGATATGCAGTGAAATGCTTACACGACCGCCAGTGACCTTAAAGGAGAATTAAGCTTATAGTAAGCCGCCCAAAACAATATTACTAATATTACCAATTTCCAACACTATAATCAAAACATTTATAAAAGACATGTAAATGAAGTAAAATATAAAATAAATAGACATTAAACCTCACTTAACCTTAATTTATGATAACTCTTGGCACCGGCTGCTTTAAAATCCGAACTGAAAATGGTTCCGTTTTCTTCTTGCTACCGTCCTTGCTAACATTTTTGGGACCCGTGGAGCTGTCTTCATTAAATCTTGTACAAAATTCAACCAAAAAAACCCACAAAAAATGCTTTTCCATTGACGGCAATAAGTTTTGATTGGCTAGCAAAAGTATGTGCTACTGGATGTACATGCAAACTGAAGTATCACAGTGTGACTATCACAGCGTCAGTTACCAAATTCGCATTTTGTTAATTTCTTGCGAAATTTTTGTTCTTAAGTACAGTAAATGTGCAAGGCAGGGCATCTGTATGCCGAAGTGCCACTGTACTAATAAATGTCCCACTAGCTATAGCTAGCTACACAGTTTATCTTATAATATCAGGTAGAAAGGTATAGTAAACAAAAGCTTTGTGGAAAATGATTTGTAGAAATTAAAAAATTGTTTTTTTAATTACAAGAATATTAGGATCATATATGGATCCATATGGAAAATGAATCATTTGTTAAAATCACATGTAAACTGAATGTTGCATTTATTGACTTTTATGCATGTGCAGGTTATTTTTCCCCTAGCTGACTTACACAGCAAAATCTTTGCATTAGTATGAAGCCGTAATCCGTCTAGAAATTTGTAATGGTTTCTAGATGCTGAATCGGCATTCCCAGCATCCTCCCCCGAGGGATGGAGAGACATCCACTATACTGTTGCGCTTAGCAGTTCGGCTGTAACTTTGTGATATATGTTGAGGCCATCAAATTCATAATCTTTCCGAAATTAACTTAGAAATGATAAATATGGCTGTGCGTGTGCACTAAGGTTTGCCTATCTGTTAAGATTGCTGGTGTGGTTAGCTTACTCTCCTAATTAACAATTTAACATGAAAGAAAAGCACAAAACCATCTAAAAAACACATACAGTAATGTCATTGGTTTTAAACATAAATACAAACTCAAGGCAGTCTGTGTCTCTGCATCTAAAGAAAAGCTTACCACTTAATGAAGTTACTAGACAAAACTAGGAAATAGAAATAAAAATAACTACAAAATAAAATCATATACTATACGCCTACAAAGTAATTAGGGAGTAAACAGAGAATAAGTGAACACAATAAGATAAAGCCGTAACTCAGCAGAAATTTGTGGTTGTCAGTGTGGTTATGATGTTACAATGGTATTGCGTTGTTCTGGAAAGTTAGGAGGACTTTGATAAAATGGCATCGGAACAAAGTTGAATGTTATTTTGAGATAATGTTGAACAAATTCATCTAACACTTCAAAGCAAAATATTAATACCAAACTGATGGTGCCTGAGCGGGAACCGAACTCTGGTTACTGCGATGAGAGCACTGTTTGTTCACCACCCGACCAATAGGGGGCATGCTGTTAATACTAGTAAATGCATGTACATGACGGCGATTGCCACTAGATAAAATACCAGACAACAGCAATTTGCCAGAGGTCTAATATGTAAAGTAGCCAAAATGGTTTTTAAAAAATGCTTAATATAGTGGTGTTCTGGACATGACTCAGTTTGGACGCTGTGCAAACACCATATTATATGGTATCTCGGCGTATGAATTTAATATGTTCCAGAGTTCTTAAGGTGAAATGTCATACAGTATGGTGAAATATGGAATGTTTCCATAGGAAATAATGTAAATGCAGATAATCTGTTCCAGCCACCCAAAAATATTACCAATTTTACCGTATTTTTTGGATATAAAAGAAATCAAAACATTTAGGAAAACATGTAAATGAGGTAAAAGTGTCTCCTTTTTCTTCTTGCTACTGTCCTTGATAACATTCTTGGTTTCCATGGTAGTATGTCTTCACTAAATCTTTCAAAAACAACATTAACCCAATGGTGAATGTCATTGTAACGTCTTTACAACTGTATTGCAGCGCTGATCCAGCAATAGGGCTCCTGCTGGGGATCAGGACGAGCACCAAAATATGAGCTGGATGTAAACCGTGTAAACCAAAACACACAGAACATGTTAAATTCTGAAGCCTGCTCCAGGATTATGAATTTGGATATTTCGGTCTTGACAGAATGTTGGATAACTCGGGAAACAATAACGTGCTGAACAAAAGCAATGATGCTGAGCCTGAAAAGCTGAAGTATTACATAACATACAAAGAAAGTCTGGTGAATTAATGTGACTTGTACAATTTTCAGCATATTGTTCAGGGAAAAAAAAAACACAGTAAATTTGTCAAGTACTATAATCTAAGTATTCAATATACAGCATGGTTTATTTTCCACAAAGAGCCATGGTTGATTTTCTTTAAAAAAAAAAAAAAAAAAAAGTAAAAAGACAAGTTTTTAGCACTCACTGCACCAGCATTAAAACTTTTTCTTTGTGTTTCTCACTTGTTCCTTTAACACAGTCTGCAACAGCGGTTAAATCTCCACACTGAGCCTGACCCTTTGTGACCAGCTTAATCTGCTCCCCTTATTTATTTTTTACTTTGCCGAACCAGACTGCAAAAGGTTTTGACCTGTTCTGACCCATATGTAATAATCATATGTCGGGAAAACATTGTGTGCTGAAAATACACCAGAAGGAGAATTAATTTGTTTCATAAAAAAAACTTACATTGAAAAGAAAAAAAACCCTGTCCGGGGTGTGCCCTGCCTTGTGCCCGAGGGTCTCCTGGGATGGGCTCCAGGTCCCCCGTGACCCTGATCAAGGATAAAGCGGTATAGAAGATGAATGAATGAATGAAAAGGAAAAAAGAAAAATGGAAGGCAGGGCGGGAGGCATGCCAGGGAGTGAATTCAAAAATACATGGCAAGAGTGAAGAGATGCATGACAAGGCATGAAGATTACAGACAAAGCAATCCACAGAGCAGGTGAGCATGTTAGAATTTCAAACAGGAAAGGTACAGTAAGAAGTTGAATTTGTGACACCATTTCGGCATTGCATTTCGGTGGCCCTCACAAATTTTCACTGTAAGAACTGATATTTTTTCAAGAAATTTGCCTCCGCATTTTTTGCCATACGAGCGAGTGAACCGAGCCGAACCAAAGTTGCGTGTATGTAAGCTTGTTCACGTCGGTGGAAAGACAAGCAAAGCGAGTTCACTTTTCTTTTTTCTTTTTTTTTGTATTTTGTGCAAGATTTAGAAGACATGGCCCCATGGGATTCAATTTAATTTTTAAAGCAGCCAGTCCCTAGAGGAATCACAAATTAAAGTTATTTAATGTCTATTTCATATTTTACTTAATTAACATGTCTTTTTTAAATGCTTTATTGTTTTTATATCCACAAAAATTATTATAATTTTGGATATTGGTGATTTTGGGAATATTTTGGTAAAATGCGTTTCACAATACAAATTTTCACCTTAAGAACACGCCTCCGCAACTAAAAATAATAATAATAATTATTATTATTATTATTATTATTATTTACAGTATATACATATATATATATATATATTATTGTTGTTGTTGTTGTTGTTGTTGTGAAAATAAAAAATATGCCTCACTCCTTTTATACTACAGTTTAACTATAACTTGTTGTACTGATGGTGTTATTCAGTTCTTCTTATTATGCCAGGGTGCGAATATTTTGTTGACTATACCCACATGACAAAAATAGGCTGTAAAAGGTTTGTTTTTACATCCAACTCTTGGAGGCTCCGTTAAGTGAATGGATGTGTGTTGAGGAAAAACCAGGGATGATAATACAGGCAGAGTATGCCTACACTCGATAGTCTCACAATACACACACACACACACACACACACTACTTTCAGCCAGCCTCATTTCCATTCCCGTCTGCATTGTCACATGGTGTCAATGCGTCCATAAGGAAGAGTGACAGCGGAAATAAGCGATTCTCTGCTGCTGTTGTTGTTGTTGTTCCATGTTGCTCTGTTTGTACTCAAACCTATGGTCAGACCTTAGAGGGGGAAAAAATGCATAGCAAACGCTCTGTTGCCATGGAAACTGTCCGTTCAAAAATAGACCAGGATGGGAAACGGACCCATGTTGGATCGGGGTGGGTAATAATTATGTGTGACCGAATATCTAATGCCTTCCTGAAGAAGTCGTCTGAGATTCGGAACAAATCAGAGCCTTGATTTGAACCTACCAAATGGCTTTAGGTAATTGTTTAAATGGTAAACTTTTATCAGTTCATGCATGTTTTACGTCTATTAGAGAATTGAAAAATGTCTAAACACATTACTGACTTCATTATTTTGATCGAAAAACAAAACACATTGTGAGAATTTATTTTTTAACATATAATATTTTTTCTTTTGCAGTGCATCCAAAATCCAAGCTGAGATGGCAGCAGACTGAACAGAGATGCTCAGACTGCTGCAGTCTCCCTCGCCACCTCCTCCAGCTGCTCCGCAGGGACGCCCAGGCACTCCAAGGCCAGACAACAAACATAATCTCTCTATCTAGCCTTTGGTCTGCCCTGGGGTCTTCATCCTGTTGGACATGCCTCAAACACCTCCACTCTAACCTCACTTCTGAGCAAGATGGATATTTAAACTCATCTGCCTGGCCGTATCTCAATCCCAAATCTCAATCTCAATCCCCTTTAGGGGAACAGCCCTCACAATTCCGGCTGAGAATCGTGGCCTGAAATTTGGAGGGGTTGACTCTCATCCTGGCAGTTTCACAGTACAAAGATAAATAATACAAACTGCCCCAGACCACACTGGGGGGCACTTCAGTGAAGCCAAAAGGGTGACATTGTCTAGGAATGACACAGATGCAATCCTGGAGACATCAAATCAGACACCCTTTGCCGTTGGGTTGCACTGTAGACACTCTGTCCAGAAAAACTGAGAGAACAATCGGTGACGAAGAGAAGCAAAATCAGGCCACAATGGGGAACACTTGGGGATGTAGACCAGAGTCTAAAATCAGAACACACTCTGTTCCTTCTTCTTAAAATGCTTTCACATTGGGCACGATTGACTTGTACCATACCCAGGAATGATTGCTCCAACCTCCACATTCCCGGAATATTTTTCCCCGATTTCAGGTTCACTTGCATATTTTCACTCTCTGATTAGAGCAGGCGGCAGTATGCACTTGGTTGGTTTGCGAGCTTCCATTTAACACAAAGAGAAGAGAACGAGGAAGTAAATCTTTGCACTAAAGGGAGGGCGAAAAATTGGTTGAAAAAAATTGGTAATAAAGTCCATATTTCTAATACAAATTTACTGTATTAAAACAAATTGTACATGTACTGCCTCCAGTCCTCCCAAGTCCTTTGTCCTGTATACCTCCTTTGCGTAGCCCCATAGGAAAAGTGAGATCTGGATTTCTTGGAGGCCATTCATGAGGTGCAGTTGTCCCAGTCAGTTTTCCTCAAAAAAAATGTTGGAGGACACACTGGAGGACTTGGAGGCATGGACTCAAGAGGATCTCAGCAATATCCCAAACTGTGCATTCCATCCCAGGCCATTTGAAGAAACTGGTTGACGCCACAATGCCAACGTTGGCAATTTGTTTCAATAAGTCTGTATTAGAAATATGAACTTTATTACTATTTTTTATGCCTAGTTACTTTACACCCACCCTGTATACAGTATCTAATACTATTTATATGTCAGGAAATAATGTCAAGAGCCATGCTCTCCCATATCTTCCTACTTTATCAGTTATGGTTATTTAGGTCAGAGGATAAGCGCCTGGAACGCATGTGTTTCTACTGATCAAAATGAACTGGACTTTGCAATCAAGTGTTCTCGGAAGTAATTCCAGGTCCCTAATGTGAAACCGCCCTTAAAGGAAGGTACACCCCAGTCTTCCAGTCCTGAGGCATTGTGTCTGACTTGTGCACCATGTGGAAAAGGCAACTCAGCCAGGCCATCTCTACAACATTGAGATCCTTCAGAATTCTCGTCCACCCTATAAGCTTCTCTGACCTCAGCTCTAGGAAACTCCTCAGCTGAGTTCTCCAATTCTACTTCCTAAATGGAAAGCATCTCTATGAGAATCAGAAGGTAATCAAAGTCCTCCTCCTATCATCAGACTATGTCCCATGTTAAACAGTTCTCCATTCCTGCTCCCCGTCCCGAGTGGCCTGATAGTTTATAGAATCTCTTTTATGCAGAACGAAAGTCATTTTCCATGGAGTCCCCAAACTCATCCCGTACTCAAGATTTTGTTGCACAAGCTACCCAAGCTAAAAAAAAACACTCCTTTTTCAGCCTGGCCTGCGGAGATTTAAAGACCCCCTGTAGAATTATGGAGTCTATACTGCAAGCATCAGAAATCTTTCATTTCAAAACTCAATCCAGGGCACTGTCTTCGTTCATAAAAAGAAAATTCCTGAAGTTCCTCTCTGAGCCACACAGCAAACTTCGCAGCTTCAATCTGCTCACAAAGTGCAGAGGAGTGCCGTGATTTCAGGGGTCTTGTTTTGATGAAAGTGACCACGTTAATAATATCCTTCAAAAGCTTGTGCAATTCGGCACAAATTTGCTTTGATGCTAGTGCGTCCCTGTGTGTAACCCAGTGCATCTATCCCGTTTTTGACGAGACCCTCGGTATCTGTGCCTGCAATCTACTACTTCTCCCTGGTATGGTCTGTACGCCAATGACTGAAGAGTTCTCCCAATTGAGTGGATTTTCAGTCAGATGAAGAACGTCAAAGAAAAAAGTTAATCAGCTGGGATTTACAAAACAGCAAATCTTCGCTCAAGTAAGCCATATACATACAGTACATTATTGTGGGCAGTCATTTTATTCACTTGTGATGTGAAACAAACATCTGTTGATTCTTATTTTTTATATATACATTTTATTTATAAGGCACCTTTCAAGTACCCAAGAAACTGTACATTTGACATAAACTTAAAACAGCATTTAATAAAGACATATAAATAAATAAATGTGTAAAAAAAAAAAGAAAAATAATCAATAGGCAATTAATCAGCAAGACTAAATACAGTAATGAAATGCAGAAATGATATAAAAGGAGTCAATCAGTGAGCAATATATAAAGGACAAATCACTAATACAAGTAATACAATACATTAATTAAGTAATAAATAAGAAGAATAAGAAGAACAAGAATAGACTGTTAATCTGTAAGATTAAATGTAGTATAAAATGAAATAAAATTAAATGAGTCAACCAGTGATTGATACATTAAGGTTAAATCACTAATATAAATAAAATCAATAAATAAATCATGTTATTGTTTTTAATTAATTAATATGCAAGATTAAATATAGTATGAAATAAAAATGCATTTAAAATAAAATGAATGACAATCAGCACTAAATATATAAAGGTAAAATCACTATCATAAGCAATGAAATAATAAATAAAATATTTTAACTTGTTGTTTTTCCAAGTCATTTGCAACATCACATAAACACAATTCGACTGTGTCAGTGGTCAGTGGGATAGCCTTCAATTTTGCAAAGTATGTCTCACCAAGCATATCTCAATGCTCTGCGCACTACCAGCTCCTCTGCTATCATTTCTTCTTTACAAGACTTTGCGCTTCAGTATTTACTGACAGTGCTTTTGTAAATCGACTGACTTCCCTGTTGACGAATGGTTTCTCTGGGGGGGGGATCAGCTGGTCCACTGACATGGCTGAGGTGTACAGTCTCTGTGTGCCATCTTAATTTGTTGAGTTTCATACTGTCAGCTGCCGGAGTTTGCACGCATAAAATACACAACAGTTTCTGCTCCTGTCCTGTTACTGTAACAGTGAACCCGGGAGTGAGGTAAGTTTCGTCATATTTTCTTGACTTTGATTTTGAATGACTGCCACCATCACCTCGTCTGGCAGCGGAAGCATCTTCTCCTTTTTTTCCCGTCCGTGTCAAAATCCTGTCCATTTTGCAATGCTAATGTCGCCCGCACCCCGCACCTAATGACTGAGGAGAAGCACTGCCATGACCAAACGCTTGTTGTTTTTAATAAAAAAGATTGAGATTCACAATGTTTGCAATTATTTGGTGTGTCATTCAATTAAATAAGTCATTTTAAACTTGTCAGCTGTGGATAAAAATTCAGAAACGTCGCAAATTTGAATCTGATCGATTTTATGTAATTTCTTATAGAATTGTAACATTTTTCCAAATACACTTCCATTAATGTTTTGTTTTTGTTTGTTTGTTTTTTGTAAATGTGCATTTAACGAAAAAAATTTATAAAACCGCTTCTTTTCAGCACAGAACTTGTGAGATCGGATATAAAGAGTATGCATGGCCATACATTACAGTATATACAGTACATTATGTACATAACGTACAGTATGTTAATAAATTAAATGGAATGGTACTGCAGTGCCTCTGTGCAGTTCATATTTTATTGTTCTTAAACACAATCCACCCATTTAATCACAAGAGCTGCAGCACAGCTCTTTTTCACAAGTATTTTACAGGTATAGAGAAACTGCATGAGGTCACTGCAAAGTTATTTAACAAAATCTGAAATGTGTGAATCTAATCAAAACATCCGTAATATTCTTTAAAATTAATCAAACATAATTATACTGCAGGTGGCATGGTGGCTTAGTGTTTAGCACTATGGTCTCACACCTCCAGGGTCAAGGGTTTGATTCCCACTTAAGGGTCTGTGTGCATGGAGTTTGCACGTGTTCCCCCTGTGCTTGGTGGGTTTCCTCCAGGTACTCCGGTTTCCTCCCATGATCCAAAGACATGCAGGTTAAGTTAATTGGCATTTTCAAATTGCCTATAGTGTGCCCTCGATGAAATGGCACCCTGCTCAGCCTTGTAAACAAATCCCTGTTCCAGATCCTAATTGTTACTGATGAGCCATACATATTATATTATAATATTTTACATTCAAAAGTAAATCTCTAAACTATGTTTAAAAAAAAAAACCTTACATTTGTTCATAACTATAACATTATTATTACATTCCATTTCAACTGTGGTTTAAAACTAACTCTCATGTAATATTTTCAGCAGAAACGCTTTACAGCTTTAAAGTATTCACATACATATTCAGTTAATGTCTCATTCTTACTTATCGATTTCAAGCATAGACACAACCTATCTATTTGGCCTTTCCAGAATACTACAGTAGTTCTTAGTATTTATGGATATGTGTCTGACATGTCCATTTGAATCAGAAAGTTTCCTCCCAAACTTTCAGAGAAACTATGAACTTCCTCTGCACACTGAAGTTTAAATATAAAAATGACATAACCTGGTTATAAGTTTCTCCTCGTCACTGACCACTTCTGGATTTCTTGGAGAAGCCGAAGGTATACTTTAGTGCAATGCTTCGAAAAAATGTCAGACAGGTACTGAACCTGTTTCCATCTTGTCCTGGAATAACTAGTCTATGGAATCAGATTAGTGTCAAAAATAAAAAGACACAAATAAAAATGTAACAAAAATTAATAAATTGAATGTAAGTGATAATGTAAATAATAACTGCAAACCAAAAAAAAAAAAAAAAAACTGAAATGCAAGACATGTACATTATTAATTAGCATATTCTCCACCTTTCCTTTTACTGATCAGTTTTGTTTCTCAGTTTTTCATTTGTCCTCCTTTCCTCACTGCCCACCTGCTTTTGAGCGGGTCAGATTACTTTGTCAAAAACCAGTTCATTTTGCAATGCTAAAGACCACAGACCACCGTCCTCTCATAATTTGGATTAGCGGCTTGCTGGAAACTACTCCTCTCCCATCATACTGGGATTTTCAGTGAGTGTGCTTCCAACCGATGTCTGTTACCTTTTCCAACTGATACCTTAGGATCCAAACCTGAACTGCCTTGGTAATCTGCAATTCCATGCTTCTATCGGACTTAATCATAACCTGCATGCTCATTATACAGTATCTAGATGCCACTAATACCGAGTCTGGCCTGAGACCATGGATACTTCGGATAAGTGATCTGCTCTGACCCTGTTGATGAATTTGCTCTGACCTCATACTGGCTCGCACTAGCAAACATGCCTGCACTCAATACACGCTGGCCTTCAGGCTTTCCATTAATGAAACTTTCTTCAACTCCACATGAGTCAAAGGCAGTCTTCACTTATTTGCCCCTGATCCCCTGATTTAAAACCACTGTCTAGTTTCTCTGAATCTGTTCATCTCCCATAACTCAGGCATAACTCCTCAGGGGCATGAGGGGCTGCCAGTCCATTGCAGGGTACACAAGCTTACACTCAAGCAAACTATGGGCCATTTGGAGATACCAATTAGCCTACTTGCTATGTATTTGAACTGTGGAAGGAAACCCACCAAGCATGGGGAAAACATGCAAACTCCATGCACACAGATCTGAGGTGAGTCTCGAACCGCACACTCAACTCTGGAGGTACAAGGACACGGTGCTAACCATTACACCATCATGCTGCCTAATTCATTGTCTGATTCCATACAAATCTGAAGTCCTGTTTGTCTTTCCAACAGAAGAAAATTCAGTTAATTTCTCCTTACAAGTCTTCCATAAATAATTGTCTCAACTTCACAGAACATTGTACCATTCATCATCAAGGTGTTATTGCTTTAGGATCTCGATCAGGACTCTTCTCACAGAACTAACAGTATCTCTCCCGGATGCCACCAAAGTGTGAAATAGCTGGTGGGTTAAATATCGAGGTGACAGGTGAATTGTGAGAAGTGTAACTAACACCTCGTACCTCTTGACTGGACCAACATTTGACTTCAGAAGGCCCAAAATATCCAATTCCCACATCAGTGAATGGAAGCTTGTCTGGTATCAGATGATATCTTGGCAAGTTTGTTATTCCTTCTGTACCAAGTGTTGATGAGATCTATCTGAATTTTATGCACTTTCTCAGTATTTTCCTGGGAGCAAAGTCTGCTTAAGGAATCCAAAACCTTGCTCTCAGTCTGAAAAAAAACATAGTTTCCCCCACTTTGTGTTGTTTCTTTCCAAATCAAGCAAAGTTGAGGTCATCAAAGTGATCTTTAGGAAGCATCATTGGATGCTTAACTGATGCAACTCTCTTCCATCTCTCAAAATCCCGTCCTGAATAAGCAGATCAATTTTAATTAATTTTTTTAGCTGGTCACCTTTTCGAAGAGTCCTCAATTCTTCACTGAAGTTTCAATTTTGGCAAAACTTGATGCCAAAATTGATGATTACTTGCAGGTATTTTAGTCCCTTTCTCTAGGAAACTGCCCTTTTTCAACAATGCCACGTGGAAAAGTGAAAAATCAGCTTTTTAATTTCAACATAATTTCGCTTTATCTCTCTTGACCAGCAAATCTTAGCAGTGTCCTTTTGTGCTTTATTAGAAATGCCAGCCCAGCAATACAGTTTTGACATTTTTCAAGCATGTCTGCTTTCAGTTCACAGTTCTGCATGGTCACAGGGTTCAACCACTGACTCAGTTTATTCTTCAGTGGCCATGTAGTACTGTTGGACCAGAACACAGAATCTTCTAATTGCATTTTTAGTTCTTCCTTTCCTATACTTGTCTGTTCAAGCTTGGAATAGTTTGTTTCAGTGGCAACACTCTGAATTTGCCGATGGACATGACTGTTCTTCTTTCACTCACTCACTTAAGCAAAGTGATGCAGTTGTGCAAATGTAATGGGTTCAAATCCAACAGGTTTATCTGCTGTAAAGCCATGAAATTTCATGAAGTCTGAAAACCGTGCTACTGACTTGCAAGCCATTTCAGCAAGAACGTTTTCATTCCATGAGAATTTATTCCCACATAATTCTTGCAGGATTACTTTTGCTGGAAGGTTGACAGGAAACTGCCATCTGTCGTCAGGTAATGCATCATAAATGAGATTTTGCTCCATCTCTCTCTCTCTCTCTCTCTCTCTCTCTCTCCATGTTTCAGAAATGGATGCAAGAATGGCTCCACTGTTACTTATCCACTTAGTTAAGTGAAATATTCCACTCTAACACAATGCAGTCAGATCCCTGATCATTGCACTTGGCTGATTTTCATCTCACTCTGGCAGAAGATAATCAGCAGAAATTTGTTCAAACATGAAAGTGTTCAAACAGAGAATATGCTCAGTACTGCATTTCCTACAAAGGAGGCCGATTTGCCTTTTGCCGTTTTTGCCTTCAGTTGGCTTCTTCTGTGCAAACTGGTGAGGACGTGGCCACAAATAAGTGCACAGCTAATCACATTTTGGAGAAGGGGGTTGATATCATCTATCTGAGACTTGGCATATACCTAAGGCTTACTCTGTTTTAAATGAGTCTTGCCCTCTTGGATATATTTACCTTGAAAAAGCCCGAACCACTGGTCGCGGTGGGGGTTTGGTCGTAATCCACCGCACAGATTTTAAACTGTCGATTAAATTCAATTTTATTTATATAACGCTTTTAATGGTCATTGTCTCAGAGCAGCTTCACAAAATTAAAAGAATATTATGGAAATTTGTAGGAGCAAGTATACATTTGTATAGATCATAATGATTAGATTGTCCCTGATGAGCAAGCCAAGGGCAATAGTGACGGTGGCAAGGAAAAACGTGGAATAGGAAGAAACCTAGAGAGGAACCAGACTCAACAGGGAACCCATCCTGTCATAACACCACTTTCACCTCTCCCTCTCCATTTCAGAAATTAGAACATAAATCCTTTTGATCTAAATGCTGGCATTAAAAAGTTGTCTATTGTTCCACAATTCTCCTCAGTCAGTGAAGCCCCCCCAACCCTTGACTTGCCTACATCAAAGCCAGAAGGCTGTCTCTCACAGTTTTGTCAACACGGTGAAAGACGTAGTGGGTATCATACAGAGTATGAGACCCTCAACGTGCACCTTGGACCCTCTCCCCACTCCCCTGGTAAAAGCAAATGTCTCAGACATAAGCCCCCTCATCTCCAACATTGTTAATTACGCTCTCTAGATTGGTGAAGTTTCAACAAAATTAAAAACTGCAGTAAAGGTTCTGGAAAAGGTTGACTCATCCTAGCAGCAGGACCACCTCAAAAAACATAATCTTTTTGAAAATTTTCAATCTGGCTTCCGGTCCTCCCACACTACAGAGACTGCCCTCATCATGATCACCAACGAGCTTTTGGTGGCTGCTGACCATGGCTATCCATCACTCCTTATCCTCCTGGATCTCACACTGTTCGATACGGTTGACCACAAAATTCTCCTCCACCATCTACAGCATATAATTGGATTTTCTGGCACTGCTCTGGAGTGGTTTGGGTCCTATCTGACAAATAGAGCTGAGTATGTGGCTCTTGGGGATGCCAAATCACAGCCCCACTTAGTCAACTGTGGGTTGCCAGAAGGGTTGGTTCTCGGGCCGACTCTTTTCAACATCTACATGCTCCCATTGGGCCATGCCTTTGTCTCCTCCAGGCTGGACTACTGTAATGCTTTCCTAATTGGGATCTCTGGCAGGAGACTTAAAAAGCTTCAACACAAAGCTGCCAGGATCCTTATGAGGGTGCGGAAATATGAGCACATCACTCCAATCCTCCGTACACTCCACTGGCTCCTAATCCACCTCCGTATTGAATATAAACTCTGTCTACTTACTGTACCCACCATTGCATCCATGGAAACACCCCATGATATCTTAAAGAACTCCTCACTCCACAATCTACAACAAGACAGCTCTGTTTCACAAATACCTTCCGTCTCTGCCCCCCCAGGACAAAACTCCAAACAATGGGGGATAGAGCCTTCTCAGCAGCCACGCCATGATTCTGGAATGCCCTGCCAGAGAACTTGCGGGAACCACAGACTGTGGACTGTTTCAAAAAACAGGTAAAGACTTTTCTGTTCAGGAAAGCATATTAATGGTTAATATTATTAACCATTCTAATACTCTTTTATTTTTGCTTTTAATTTGCTTATGTAGCACTTTGAGATTTGTCCACAAATGTAAAGTGCTTTATAATTGGTATTATATTTTTTTGATATTTTCTGATGGTATTTTTCACTTGGTGATACATTTCCTCCATGTCTACCATTAAATGATCTGATCAAGTCTAAAACACTCCAGCCAAAGTGTTCATCAGATCAGATCCTTGCAAATTTCTCTATTCTGAGATTTGCCATGGAATGAGGCTGCACAGTCAAAACTATACAGATCTTTACTTTTTGGATATGATACACCCTGTGATGAAGTATTTACCAAATTCTCATGTTTTTAGCTTCAAGCTGTTCATGGGTACTTTGACTATATAATCAATTTTGCAGTTTTGTATATGAAAATTTATTTTTTGACAAGTCTCCATTTTTAGATTTTCTGCTCTCTGGTTATTCAACATCTTAACATATTTGCTTCTCTGTGGTCCTTTAAGTCCATTAGCTTGAGCATCTTCTAGTAATAGTTCTGGATTTTCTTCACAGGCTTGCTCATGTGGATAAACTGCTACAGAAACAGAAAGAGAGTCTGCACCAGCCATAGACATACAATTCACAGAAACACTTTATTTGTTCAAAAGTCATCGCATTAACACCCCATACTACAGTATGATTGTTCAAATTGCATATGGTCCTTCATCCTCACTGATCATACTGTACATCTGAATTATTGTGTGCCAGCTGGAAACCACACAGGAGCAGCCACTCCTACAAATACAGTGGTACCTCTGCATACGAACGTCCCGCCTCCTCTGGAACGGATTAAATTCGTATGCTGAGGTACCGCTGTATTATCTTTACACACAGGTATGTACAGTATATACAGTACAAGGTAAATCAATGTAAATGTAAATTTTCTTTTAGCCTGTGCACTTCTAACCCTGAAAAAATGTAGCTTGACTCTGATTTCTCCATATCCATTATACAGAGCAGTTAGTACTGGCTCATTAAAAGAAGTACTTACTGTACAGTGGTGGTGTTCCTTTTACTACCCTCATTCACCCAGGGTGTTCCACAATATACACACGGTTTCTTGCTTGGCAACAGAGATTCTAAGGGTTTTATTCTCTGGCAACTTTGCATTCACAGCTGGTGCTACACTTGCGGCAAATGTGCTTCCCATTGGTCTGGATGCTCTAGTCATTTCGCATTTAAATATGATTTGCCCTTTACTTCAGCATGCTTCCCGTCCCCCCAAAAAAAGGATCTGCACAATTGTAGCTTGCCTGTTGATAAATCTGACAAGACTTGCAACCTTTCCTCTTCTTCCACATCCCTCTTAGATGTCAAAGGCAGAAACACTACATATTTATTTCCTTTAGTATGGCAAATTGAAGACAATGATTCTGAGAAAATAAAATATGAGAAGGCATGACTCACTCACTCATCGGCTATACTTTATCCTGTATTCAGGGTGGCAGGGGGCCTGAAGCCTGTCCCAGGCAACTTGGGGCACAAGGCGGGAAACACCTTGGACCTGGTGCCAATCCATTGCAGGGTACATGCATACACACACTTGCACGCTCATGCATATTGTACGGGCAATTTGGGAACACCAGTTAGCCTAATCTGCATGTCTTTGGACTGTGGGAGGAAACCCACCAAGCAAGGAGACAACGTGCAAACTCCATGCACACAGACCACGAGGCGGAAAACGAATCAGGCCCTTGAGGTGCAAGGTGACAGTGCCATCATGGGTACTATATTATAAGTCATTAGAATTGAATAAAATTTTTAAAAAGATAAATAGAATTTAACTTACTTTAAGTAACAAAAAAAAACAAGCTTTTTAATATTAGCTAGTTCTATTACATGTGCTAACCAGGCGCACCACCATTTTGGAAATGTTTGTGAGAAACTCTTGATGGTTCTTTGTTCTCCAACTCTGTGACATCACCTACCGTAGCCCATAAATATCCCCTGTGACTGTCACATGACTGCACTAGGACGTTCATTAGATGTCACTTAGGGCCTTAAGGTAAATTCAAGAATAAAGCTGGATAAGCAAATTTCCAGGATATTTAAATGGTTTGGGGCACCTGTGTCACTATGGGTTCTTATGGGCTATGGTACGGCAAAGAACCATCAAGGGTTTCTAACAAACATTTTGGGAACGCCTCCTACCTCTGCATCATCTGGTCATATTTGTGGCCAGTTAAGTGCTTTGCCCCTGTAAGCATTTGCTATTTTTATAAACTGGAAAGCCACTAAAGAACTCAACTGGATAGTCACCAACGTATGTTTTTTCTAAGGTAAAGCTGATAATCTTTGTTGTGACAATCTCTAGCATCTCTGAGTTCTCTGTTTTCATCTCATGTTCTTCTATGCCATTTATTGTGGCTGTAGCTAAATCTGTCTCAATCTCAATTATAGTCTTTAATACTGTATGCATCCCTCCGCATCTAATGCCTGTTTCTGTTTCAGGGTGCCTGCACTTGCAAGAATGCCTTTTCCTTTTGACACAAAGAGGATGTTGCTGTCATATTCCACCTTCACCTGCACAACACACATGATGTTATCATTTCTATCTGTTATCACCCAGATGAGGAT
>JAQQZS010000013.1:16000819-16013032 GCA_030068045.1 Platyallabes tihoni | reverse complement strand
AATTAATATCTTGAATATAAAATCTGCTGATCAGATTGTACACAAATACACTCGCAGGCAGAGCCGTACATACACCCCCGGCAAGAACAATAACATCGAATGACATCATACCTGCAGTAGGATTGCACCCTGGTCTGGAGAGAAACTGAACCACGGTGCATCATGTTCACTTCTTTCTACATGCCTTAGCTTTGATGTGCGCCTGGTGAGATTTCACGTCTGAAGCTGAACTTACTCGAAAATGCATTAAAGGAGCGTTAATCTTTAATGCTTTAATCGCGTTCATCGTGTCAACCCGTTTCCACTCATTTACCAACCCGTACAGTTGATTTAATTACCGTTATTCTGATTGACGAAGACAAAGGTGTTGATTGATTTTCACAGTAGTGCGCGATTTTTAAAGACGTTATCGTTTCTATAGTAACGGCTCGCTCACAAAGTCCCGTACAGTGAACGCTCATCCAAGTTCTACGCAAGATCTTTATTTAACGTTGCTGTAACCAAGAAACAGCTGTAACATCTTCAGGTTTTAATTTAACATCAAGAGAAGAAAGAAAGAAAGAAAGAAAGAAAGAAATTGGATTTTATAGATGATAATTATTAACAGCTGAATCAGTAACTTTAGATTCTCTAAGTTCATGTGTTTTTGCCTAATTAAATTGGTCAGATTTGATTGAACACTTTGATTGAACACTAAAACATGGTAAAGTTAATTCAACAATGCGGATCTTGCTTTGTAGTTACACAAATTTCACAGAATTTTTCAATGAGATGAAAAAAAATGTAAGTTGCTCTGGATAAGGGTGCCTGCCAAATGCCTAACTGTAAATATTGCTGTTCGCATTTCCACCATCTTTCATTCTTTTTGAATTTTGCATTTTATTTATTAATTTAATTTTTTTTCAAAGTTCCATGTGCTGTTTTTTGGAAAGTATTTTTATAAGGAGATAAACATAAAATAAGCATTCAATGTTGTGTATATACAGTATACAGTACTGTGCAAAAGTCTTGACCCACCTCATTTCTTCATATTTTGCTTCCAAAGAGTCAGACCCTCTTGTATTTTTAATGTAGTCTCCAGGGGGAGTAGTTCTCCAGGCTTCCTGAAAGAAAGAAAGTTTTTGGCACTCATTTATTTTCAGTCCAGTCCCTGTACCTGAGCAGGTTCACAGGAATGTTTTTTGTTTGTTACACCACACAGTGACCTGTGAATCATTCAAGCATTTAAAAGCATCTAACTTAAGGCATCAGGCGGCGCGGTGGTGTAGTGGTTAGCACTGTCGCCTTGCACCTCTAGGGTCCGGGTTCGATTCCCGGCCAGGCTCGATTCCTGTCTCTGTGTGCACGGAGTTTGCATGTTCTCCCCGCACTTGGTGGGTTTCCTCCGGTACTCCGGTTTCCTCCAACAGTCCAAAGGCATGTAGATTAGGTTAATTGGTGTTCTTAAAAATTGCCTGGAGTGTGTGTTTGCGTCCTGCGATGGATTGGCGCCCTGTCCAGGGCGTACCTCACCTTGTGCCCCAAGTCTCCTGGGATAGGCTCCAGGCCCCCCGAAACCTTGAATACAGGATTAAACGGTATAGATGACGATGAGTGAGTGAACTTAAGGCATTAACCAGAGAGAAACAGGTACAGATGATCAGGCTGATGATTAGTATACTGCTGATGCTGAGTGGTTGGAACAGACAATAGGGAAAATGTGGGCGGTGCTGAGGTTGTTACATAAACAATAAGCTTTTAAAATGGATCTTTAGGCACTTTGTAACCTGTTGCAGTCAAACATTTGTTTGAGCTCCTAAAGTTATCTTTAATTTTTTTTGTGTTTTTTCTTCTTACAAAAGGAGAAATTGTCAGAAACTGTTTTCAATATTAAACTAAAATAGTTTTTTGATACTTGATCACTCTTGAATATGTCTTTGTATTAGGCAAGGCAGACATATAATGTAATGTAACATTTCAAGCTGTTCAATAAACTGCAATTTGGATCCTTTTTTTTATAGCATACTGTATGACAGAACTTAAATGTGTGTGTGTGTGTGTGTGTGTGTGTGTACAGTATACTGTATATACTGCCAGACAGGAATCTGTTATTGGCAAAGACTCGATGTGAAAAGGAAATAATGTGCCAAAAAATATGACATATTGTGGTTTTGATTTACAAACTATTCTTTTAAATAACTTCCCATCATATATTCAATGTCAGATTTTCCTAATTAAGCACAAAAAAAGCATATTTCAATATTTTACCCATATTTCATGAAGGCGCCAATAATTCTAGAACTGTATATTACTTAAGGCAAAATCAAACTTTCTCATATATCTTGCAGTAGAAGTATTTAAAACTTATTTAATATCTGAACAGGTCATCGGTGCATAAAAGCACATCTGATATTATGACCTGAAATCTCTCTTATCTCTCTTAGAGATGCTTTTAAAGACTGTTTATGAAGTAAATAAATCCGTCTCCGCGTAACTGTAACTGTTGTCAGGGCCTCCTAAGTAGCACTGACCATTAGGGTGATGTTATTAAGAGTAAAGATTGATTTAATGTCTGTGGGGGCGGAGTGCACCGGTCTGTGAAGGAGCATTCAGTCAATGGTTATGCCGCTTTGACTGAAAAACACACACCGTTCTTGTTTACGACGTTCCTCCTCATTTCTTAATTCGATTCCGGTTGCAATAGGTTTAATCAGAAGAAGGAGAAAAAAAACAATTAAATTTTTACAGATCCAACATGCTGTATATTAGATGTTACAGAAAAACAGACTATGTTACTCTTTTCCACTTGTTTTGGGTCATGAAATATAAATTGCTGATAATATTGTCCAAGGGGCATTCAAGTCAAAGCGGGACTTTTGATTGTACAATAATACAGTTATGAGAGTTAAAACTCCCTTTATTTCTCTATATAATTTCCTGCTACACCAAATGCACTTATCTCAGAGTTTCAGATTGAGGTGAAAAAAAAAAAAAAATATATATATATATATATATACTGTATGATATTTTTTTAATATGTGAATTTCTGTGGGCGGCTTAGTGGTTAGCACTGTCACCTTGCACCACCAGTGTCTGGGTTCAATTCCCGGCCAGGTTCGAGTCCTGCCACTGTGTGCATGGTGTTTTCATATTCTTCTTTCACATTCCAAAGACGTGCAGATTGGGCTAATTGTCGTTCCCAAATCACACGTAGTGTCGGCACCCTATCCACAGTGTACCCCACCTCTTGCCCTAAAGTTTCCTGGGATAGGGTCCAGGCCCCCCGTGACCCTGTATACAGGATTAAGTGGTATAAATGATGAGTGAGTGAGTAAGAGTGAATTTCTGCCCATTTTTATGAGGGGTGCCAATAATTTTGAATAGAACTGTTTACATACATTGAATTTCACAACTGTATAAAAAGATGGCACATGTGTTGTTGTTGTTGTTGTTGTTGTTTTGTTTGTTTGTTTGTTTGTTTGTTTGTTTAAGTTCTGGTTTTCCTTTTTTTTTAAACACGCTACAAAATCCGACTATTAAAAGTCTTCGCCTGGTTTCGGCTTCATGTCAAATTCTGAGTTTATACAGACTGTGACTGATGCAGTTTATTTTTAAACGCTTACTGCCACAATACTGCAAAACAGCAGAGATAAGCAAGAACCGTTTAACTCAACTAATTCCTTCATTTTTTTTTACAGTTTCAGAAAGTTCTGTCATGTGTGAATGATTCAGGCATTGACTGCTGAACCTGAAGGACCTCATGGGAGCGACAGGCTAGGTGTTTGCCACGTAGCTCTTTCTGACAAACAGTACTCTCAGTGCAAATTGAATTTTGATTTTTTTTTTTTTTTTTTTTTCACTTCACAGACGACTGACAATTAATGCAGCACTGGAGCTGTCGAAACTGAGGTGTCCGGCTGAATTCTCAGTATGTAAGAGAGAAAGAAAGAGAATGAGAAATCTATCCTGCTGTCTACAGATTAGCGTTCAGGTTACCACCATAACATTGATTATTTTCCAAAAGTTAGACTAGCTTTTTTTTCCCCAGTGGTTACATTTACACAGATGCTGAGTGGCGCACAGGTAACGTACTCGCTGCTATCGTCTGGAGATTGTGTGCAGTGGTGGCTCAGACAGTTAGGGGTTCTAGGTTGTTGATCAGAAGGTCAGGGGTTTAAGTCCCAGTACCACCAAGCTGCCACCAATGAGCCCTTGAGCAAGGCTGTTGCCAAAATGATGGAACATGTGTGGGGGTTTTTTTTGTTTGTTTTTTAAAGATTTAGTTTTCCTTTTTTTTTATCCCCTCAGTTACCCCCTGTCTGCTCCAGGGGGGGCTGTATCTTGGCTTACCCTGTACTCTGACCCCAGCTTCCAAACTGGAATATGCATTAATAATAATAAATGTCATTATATGCATTAATAATAATAAATGTCAAGATGGCGCCGGTGAGATCGGCTGCTCCAACCACTTTTTCTTTGTTTTTTAAGTTAGTTTTCAGTATATATATATTTTCCCCCCCTATATTTTTGCAATATTCTATTATGCCCTTATTTGTACAGTTTATTTTATTAGTTAAACTTACTACAGAAATATTTCTTTTTATTGATATTTATTTTACGTACCAGTTTTTTATTTCTTTTTAAGGTCACTGGCGGTCGTGTAAGCATTTTACTGCATATCGTACTGTGTATGACTATGTATGTGACAAATAAAATTTGAATTTGAATTTGAATTTAATAATAATAATAATAATTGTACTAAAATTATTTAATCTAAATCTTAACTAAGACTGTGGATATTAACGTATTTAAACACTTGATTAATCTAGAAAATGTAACAGGTTATTATTGTTTTAATGTAAATTAATCATATGACCCAAGTTTGACCCTAATCGTTTCCCACAAAAGCGGCACAGTTACCTGGCTGTGTGTGATAACAGCACATTTAGCGTGGATAATAAAATGACCAAAGGTGGCACAGAGGTTTAGTGGATAGCACTGTCATCTTGCACTTTCAGGGTCCGGGTTCGATTCCTGCCCAGGCTCAATTCTCGTCTCTGTTTGCATGTTCTCCCTGTGCTTGGGGGGTTTCCTTTGGGTACTCGTTTTCCTCCCACAGTCCAAAGGCATGTGGATTAGGCTAATTGGCGTTCCCAATTGCCCATAGCGTTTGAATAAAGGTTTGTGTGCCCTGCAATGGATTGGCACCCTGTCCAGGGTGTACCCCACCTCATGCCATAACTTTCCTGTAATAGGCTCCAGGCCCCCCGCGACCCTGAAGGGATAAAGCGGTATAGACGATGAGTGAGTGCGTGAATAAGATGACCGAAGAAACATCACTAGTTTCATTATAAAAAGCTTCTATATGGAAATTTGGATAAAAACCAAAGTTGTGTGCTTAAGCTACATTTAAGGGAAACTATTTTTACAAGAATACATTAAATGTAAGATTATTATTAATAAACCTTATTATTATTATTATTATTATTATTATTATCTGATAAACGTTACACATTTCTAATACAAGTAAATCTGGGTATTTTACAATGGCGATGAATCATGATTAATCACAAACTATGACTGTGATTACCTACAGTAGATAAAAATTTTAAATGAAAATTAAAATAGTCTCAACACTGTGGAACGTCCATGAACAAGTTCACAGAAATGCAAGAAATAAACCGACACACAGTTTTATTATAAAATAACTGTATGCATCAAAATGTGTTACATTTTTAATCAAGTCAGTTTCAGCTATTAATACAATATTCACACTTTTTATTGAGTTTCCTTCAAAGGCTGTAAGAGCAACAACTGGACAAGGCATAGAACTGGAGGGTTTTTCTCTCTTAACAGATGATCGAACAGCATAAAGGTGTATTTTAGAAGCTTCAGGTCGACCAGGTCGTGACTGACTGTACAATAAACACTATACAGTATAAGACATGTGAGCAGTGCAAACAACAATAATGTGCGACACATATGGACATGTGAGGGAATGTGTGACTGACTGTTCTTTCAATACACTAAATTGAGCTGTAATTCTGTTAATGGTAGAAAGGAGGATTTTTACTGGAGGATAGAAGCTGTTTGTCTCTGGGACGCAGGGGGATTGGAACCCATCACGGCAGGCTTAGGGCACCAGGCGGGGTACATCCTGGACAGGGTGCCAATTCATCACAGTGCACACATACACATACTATATGCAATTGGGAACGCCAATTAACCGAATATACATGTCTTTGGACTGTGAGGGGAAACCGAAGTACCCGGAGGAAACCCACTAAGCATGGGAAGAGCATTCAAGAGGGTGGAGCTTGAGGGTGGTGCTTTAAATTATTGTTCTTCATTTGTTACCCCCAGTTACCCGCAAGGAAAAATGTGCAGTCATCATTGCTTTGCACAGAAAGGGATTCACAGGTAAGGATACTGCTTCTAGTAAGATTGGACCTGAATCAACCATTTATTGAATCATCAAGAACTTCAAGAGGAGAGGTTCAATCGCTGTGAAGAAGACTTCAGTGCACCAGGACTGTCTCCTCAAGAGGACTTAGCTGAAGCATTGGGGCACCACCAGTGCAGAGCTTGCTCAGAAATGGCAGCAGGCAGATGTTAGGCAAAGACTTTTGCAGGATGGCCTGTTGTAAAGATGGGCAGCAAAGAAGATACTTCTCACCAGGAAAAAACATCAGGGAATTGAATTGTAGAGGTCTTGAAAAGGAAGGGTCAACACTGCAAATAGTGACTCTTTGTATACAGTTAATGTAATTCTCAATAAAAGCTTTTAACCTCATAAAACAATGTTGGTCTATTTACAGTACATCATGCATGTCTGCGTATGATAACGCAAAGATAAACAGGTGAGACCATTTGATTTTTGTCCTCATATTATCTCGTATGATTCTGTTATTTGTACAGACTAATGAATAGTTTGGCTTTGATGCTATTTAGATAATTGTGGAATTAGACTAAGGTCAGCTTACACCATACAATATTACACACAGCTGTGTTTTGTGCTTTTCCATATCGAAAATCTTCTCCAAATCTGCAAATATCGCATTTTCAGTAATGTCATGCAGATATCAGTAGATGTTGACAGGCCGAAACTGCCACAGAAAATCTTCCACTACCAGACTTAAGTCTTAACATTTAGCATTCAGTAGGCACCTTATTTTGGACAGGATATATAAACTTGAGCTTTTTTTTTTAAGATTGCTTCATGCAAGATGTAGCTTCAGCACCTTAGAAAATGAAATAAATAAAAAAGGAACGATCAGGAGATATTATTGATAAGGTGAAAAAAGATGCAGTTCCAGGCTAAACTGCTGACATTCTGTCAATCTGTATGACATGAGATGATCATAGTGACTTTGAGAAAGTTCGAAAGTTATTAATATCTAACTGTCCAAACTGGTGAATTAGTTATAATGTTTCTTTCCTTTTTGTTTGTGTGTGGGAGACCGTTACTTGAGACAATAATTAAAAAATAATTTAACTGATGACTGAAGACCAATCTGATGTTATTGTATCAAAGGTTTGATAAAACAGTTACACTTGTTGCTGCTTGTATTATTTATAAGAGTGTGATTATTTATAAATGTGTCCGACACGTCTATATTCTCATTAATCCTAGTCCTGTTTCAAGCATACAGTATAATTATTATTATGTTTTTACTAGAGGGAAAAAATGTCTTTGCTTTAATTTACAAATTGTCTTTGCTTTATATTAAAAATGTCATGTGGATGTTTTTGATATTTTTAATCAAAGGATTAAGTTTTTTTATTCCCTTAAGCCTGCACTTGAAGAATAAGATATGAATGTGAGAACTAATTAAAATAAATATATAAATAAATGAATAAATGAGTAAATAAACAACCTTTGGAATCCATATGTTTGCTTTACTTTGTCTTGCATGGTGATGCTATTGTACTGTAGGAGAGTAGGTACTGTACAAATCCTGCACTTAAGTAAAAGTAGAGGTTCCAATGAGCAAATATTACTCAAGTAAAAGTTGAAGTCTTCCATTTGCATGTGTACTTGAGTAAAAGTCCAAAAGTATTCACCTTCAAATTTCAAAGTATCAATAAAAACTACTCCCACATCTGGGAATGTTAGGGAGCAGCTGACTACTTTGACTACGAAATGGTTGAGGCTCACCAAAGTTCCATAGTATCGGTGAGCAAGTTACACAACACAATTTCTTAACACAAAATACATTTTCTAAATCATCATAATAATCATCATGGCCACAAGGTGGCGTAGGTTAGCACCATGGCCTCACACCTCCAGGGTCAAGATTTTGATTCACTGTGTTTGGTGAGTTTCCTCTGGGTACTCCGGTTTCCTCCCAAAGTCCAAAGATATGCTAATTGTCTAACACGTACGCTAATTGACATTATACCTAAATTGCATATAATTTGTGAATGTGTGTGTGTGTGTGTGTGTGTGTGTGTGTGTGTGTGTGTGTGTGTGTGTGTAAGTAAGCCCCCTGGGATAGGCTCCAGACCCCCCCACGACCCTGTATACAGGATAAGCGCTAAGGAGAATGAATGAATAAATGCATGATCATTATCATTATCTAGTAATCACTTAATTATACATACTGTAAATGTGATTTAGACTGACACTGAGATTCAACAGTAAACAAATATTCTGCTAAAAAAAAAACACAGAATTCAAGCGCTAGGTTTCTAACCAATCGCTGACGAGACCAATCACGATATCCAGTCATAACATACAAGGCGGTGTTTTTAGGGGGTGGAGGTTCCAAATATTCTCCCTAACGTAGTCATATTTAATTCCATTCCCACATCAAGACTACTAAGAGAGGACGAAGACTATCACATGTTTCCTCCGAGCCATATGATGCCAGCCAACCGCATCTTTTCGAACTGCTCGCTCATGCACCATTGTGGGCGGCGTAACACACTCGGAGGACAGCGCTACCTGCTCCTATTGCTTGCATTAGCTCTCAGACGCCCATAATTGACTGTAGAGCCATGATTGAGGTGAGAGCACTAAGTGCCTCCCATCCCACCCTCCTGAAAGAGCTCGGCCTATCAGCTCTTTTTTTAGGCCCCTGGCTACGGGAGGCTACAGCATCACCCGGGATTCGAACGCACATGATAGCGCAAGAAAGAAACAAAAACAAAGAGGACTTGTCAAGTAGTGGCTCTTCTTACACTGGCCCGGGTATACTCTCACCAATCTCTGGATTTCCTTCTCTTATCCCTTAAGGGGCTCGGTTTTTATTAAGAGGCAACTGATCACTATTTATACTAATACAGCTACTGCATATTAATTCTGTCTGTTCATCCCATCTGTCTGAGATTACAGGGTATTTTAACTGTAATCTTTCATCCCTCATCTGTTTGAGCAAGCCAAGGAATTAGATCATAAATCTTCTTTAAATGACTTAGCGTCACAGTAGCCTGTTTAAATAATGAATTACATTACGACTGCCGTTGCCTTTTAAGTAATGAATCATTAAGTTACTGGTGGTCATTAAGCTCTGGTGATATTTAAGAGAATAAATGACCGTTCATTTACTCCAGCGCAGAGCGGTCGATTGTTCCCTGTGCAAAGCTTTAATAGTGAGAAAATACGCACCTTTATGACCTTGATTGGCCTAGGTCCTTGGCCAATGTTCGGGTCGCAACCAGGAACCTGTGGTGCTTTGAGATGTTCTACAGAGAAATTCAGAGGAAAATTAGGCAAAAAAAACAGAACAAATGCTCCCAGCGGCGTCTGATTTATTAGCGCTCTCATAACATATGCGTCATGTCAATTGGTTGTTTATGCTTCATGGACCCCAGCTCATGCCCTTCGAAGTCGATCAGAGCTAACAGACAGGTATGTGTAGAGCTCAGGGACTCATCGACCAGCAGTGACAGATGGTACAAGCACAACGCTCACTCCACAAGTCTCTCACGACCTCCTGCTCACCACCAAACAACACACACAGCCCCAGCGACTCTATCAAATCAATCTTACCCTGACAGCCTTTCCCACTACAACATCAGCCCCGGAAAAAAAAAAGTGCACGTCTAAATTAGGGCCTGACCCAACGCCAGGTTCCCAAAAGAGCTCCAGGGTGAAGCAGCACCGCTTCCGAAAGCCTTCGAATAGTCTCCTGGATGAGAGCGGTAATAGATTAGTTTAGAGTTTGTGTCTTGGGCATTCTTAGTATGTAGGTCAGGTCTCCTGTGTGGGAGGCCAAGTGCTAAACTAGAGAAGGAAAAAAATGTAACATGTAAAAAAATATGTGAATCATAACTCACATGTGCAAAGAAAGTGAATCATATAAGTGAATCATGTTTTAAATTTTAAATTGTAGAAATAAATGAATAATAATCATCTAATCACGCAAGGCAAAAAATCAAAAATAAAAGTAGTATGTAAAGATAAGTGTGAAATGTATCCACATATCCGCCTTATCCAAATCTGGATGGAAATTTCATTTATTTATTTTTTTTTGGTGAATCAGATTATTTGATTCATCTCACCACCGAGTCGACTTGTTCAGTTCCCAAAGTATTCATTGCTTTTTCTGTAGGTGGGTTTTCATGGGACAACACTAATTATCCATCTTTAACTCAACGTAGGAACAGCGATGAACTATGCAAATGTGACTCAATAATATGCAAAAGTTTGCCCACCCTTAAGCCGCAATTAGAATTCCTAGTGTAGGAGATACTGTACAGGTTGATTCACTCAAAAGAGGCCCCAAGTATTCTGTAATAACTCTCGTTAGGAAGAAGGAAGAAGGAATCTAACCAAAACACCATACGATGTGCTCCTCAGTACGTCGATCTTCGAACACGCCGGGATTGTAGCCCGAAATCTAACCACAAAATATTAATCACGAATCGAGTACGTAAACATATATGATTTAATTTGCAATATTAGATACAGTATGTAGGGAACAATATAGTGCAAAATGTATCATTGTACCCAATAAAGGTTGACTTAAAACTGTGTTGGGCCACCAAGGCCTCAGTATGACCCTACAGAGGAGATGCTGTAGACATGCTGCTGTAGAATGGGAGCGCATGGACAAGCTGTCCAATTAAGTTTCCTTTAACCATAGGATGGACATGTATGGGAGTGTTGTGTCTTGTGGGAAAGAGGAAATATATGTATTGAAGCATTGTATCTGGTTAGAAACAGAACACATGTACTGTACGGGAGTATTGTGTTGGTGGGAACAGGATGTTGAAGTGTCATGTAAACATATACAGTATAAGCATGCATTTCAAAAGTTTTTTCCTCTCCAGAGCAACTGCTCGGCTGTATTGTGAAAAGAATAAAGTCTTTTGGGCTCAACACGCCTGGTCTCCGGAGTGGTCTTTGCATCTTTGGTTAATCGTCCCTGAACTAGCTACAACGGGATGCCCCTGAGTCGGAGCCCCAGACTGCCATCGTGCTGTATTCCTCTGATATCCTTGCCGATACGTTCAGAAACATGAAGCGCTGTGTGTTTAGTAAAGTGTTTAGGATGTATAGGGTTAATGAAGTATTATACACTATGTTTAGTATTTTTTAAATTCTTTCTTTCTCTCCTTTGTCTTTGCTCTGTTTCTATAAAGAACTCAACCTTGCCTTCTGTCAAAGCCCTGAGTCATTACTGTCAAGAGCTCTCGCACCTCCGGACTGTTTTCCTTAGCAACTTGTCATCACCTGAGAAGACTTTCCCTCTTAATGTAGGCTCGATTTTCCTGCCAGATGGACAGAGATTGGTGATTGGCCGGGAGTGATGAGGCACAAAGGGACATCTGCATACGCCCCTCGCCTGTAAAACAGCTGCTACCGATGGCAGAACGTTGCTTTTACAGGCTTCTCGTGATCCCAGCACACAGATGTCCATGAATAAAACACAACAGCCTTGAGAGTCGCCCAGCATAATTTCATCTGCACGCACTCGTGAATTCCTGCACTCCGCCATACTGAGTGATTAAGAAGTTGTAAAGAAAAGAAGTATAATTATTTCCGGGTGATATGTTATTCAAAAAGACATTGAGTAAGTAGAGGTACCTTTAATTCAACAAGGGAAACAAATGATGCTGAGAGTCAACAAAAGTTCGAATGCTGTGCTGTGACAGGAAAATAATGAGTAACACGATGGTATCAGGAGTTACTTCAACCACATCAGTGATAATCAGAGGTGGAAAGTAATGAATTACATTTACTCGCATTACTGTAATTGAGTAGATTTTTTGTGTACTTCTACTTTT
>JAQQZS010000013.1:15983348-15997418 GCA_030068045.1 Platyallabes tihoni | reverse complement strand
TAAATAATTCTTTTGATTGTGTAAAGCTGCTTTGAGGAAATGACAATTGCTAAAAGCGCTATACAAATAAAATTGAATTGAAAAAATTTAATAATTTTTTTGTGTAAGGTTCAGATTGTCTCTCTCTACAATATGTGTTGTATTGTTTTTCATCTGTAATGAGCATAAAACTAGGTTTAGAAAAGGCGAAGTAGAACTAGTTTGTCACAATGTGCCTGGATTCTACACCAGGGAACTCATAGCACGAGGCAGGGAACACCATAGATGGGGTGCAAACTCATTGCAACGCAATCATACACTACAGGCAAGTCAGAAATGCCAATCAGTTTACAAGATGTGTCCTGAGTAGAAGGAGCATGAGGAGAACACCATTCACTCAGATTAGAGGCGAGGCAGTGCTTAGCACGGAGCCTCTGTGCCAGCCGAGGGGTAGAACCATGATCACACAACGGAGCTTTGTAAAGTCTAGGTGTGATCAGGGTTGGCCCATGGAACATGCACCCAGGATGCAAAAACGTTGTGGTTTTGGAGACAGACTTGTTAACATTTATGTCCAAGGAATCTACCTTTAGTTGTCTGACTTTCTTTGGGGAAGGGTTTGTAAGGCAACAACTTGCCTAGGGTGCCAACAGGCCCAGGGCCGTGATACGGAAGCATGATTTAAAAAAAAAAAAAAAAACACTGTTGTTTGTGTAGGTACAGGTTACTGGAACAACAAGTATCAAAATTTACCCTTTACTTTAATAATGCAGGTCAAAGCATGCGGATGTTTCACTGCGTCTCCGCACGGTCATTATAGCGCCCGCATATTCGTGGCAAATTCGTGTCTCGGGAGCGCAGGTGTCAGGTTTCCCGACCGCGTCTGGCTGAAACCGGGGGAAATCTTTTTAGTACGAGCTGCTTTTAGGAGCAGATGTCTTCACAGGTTTCACTAACGAGGCTCAGGAAGTGGATTCAGCTGCCAATTTATTCCAACCTGTTTGGTTTTTGTTACTTTTTTAAAAATGTACGATTGGGCAGATCGAAGAGCCAGGGACGAAACGGGTGATGGAAACAGAGACATCCATCCCACGCTGTTTACTCTAAGCCTTGAAGAATTGGAGAGAAAGTTTATAACCGAGTCTGTTCAAGGTAAAAGATTTCGAAAACAATCATAATTATGGATGAGCAAAAGTCGGTAAGAGTTTTTTAAAAAACAATGTCTAAGGCCATTTTACATTAGGACCCCGGGATTGTTTCTGAGAACACTTGGACCGAAAGGCTAGCTCTTTTATTTCAGTGAGAACACAATCGTTCCAGGTTCAGGAACCGGCCACGGATCGAATCAGATTGTACCTGTACATAATCGTACCTGAGCACGGATTAGACCGGTGCCGTCACATCTAAATGGGGATCTCTTTCCATGCTCGGGTACAAAAGTTAGGGCGAAAGTTACTGTACCTTCCTTGTTCTCTTCTTCTCTTGTGTTTAATGGCTCCGCCAGTGGTGGTTAGTTGGTTCTTCCAGTCAACGAAGGATCTGTGGTGGTGGAGCAAAAATAACTGGTTAAATAAAGAAACAAATCATGATGATAACCATTGCATGTGGGACTGCTGTCTAAAAGCAGTATCACACTCAAAGTCATGCTGTTATACTGAATATCAGTACACTTGTGATATCTTCAGTACTCATACTGCGCCCGACCGCATCACAGGCGGTGATGAAATGCTGATATTCTTCACAACAGCACTCCCTCCCATGTAATAGTGCTTAATTATACTGTATGAGGACGGCACAAGGATTTATAGACGGTGTAGTTGGGAGAAAATTTCAAGTGCATTGTATTAGATTGATTTAACCGTTTAATGTATTCTGCAGTACTTATGGTCGGTGGAATATTTTCGGGTTTCGCTTGTGCTTTTCCGTCTTTAGTTCTTAAACTTCTTCCCTGTCTGGTGTGAAGTGAGGCGGTACTACGATTGTGAATGCACCTCACACAGGTCAGTCTGTCATGTTGTTTGCACTTCACGCAAACGTCTGGGCAGTGTGTGTTTTCGCGGCGTATGAGTGATGCCCCTTTCAGAATAATAGAAAGTAATGAGTGCCCTTCTCATAGAGACAGGCCACGGGTGTGTTAATGACATTGGATTTGGCCACGCTCGGCTGGCTCCCCGTGCATAATTAACGCCTGATTGTCATAGAGCGGCCGTTCGGCACGGCCCCTCCTTTCGCCAGATTAACCACGGAGAAGAATTATCTGTAGCGCGGCCACTGCCCCACATTAACTAACCTGAAATGAGTAATTAAAGTTTAGCTTTAAACCGATAGGTCGGGGCTGGAATTAAATTTTGACCCCCCTGCGAGCAACGCTAAAATGATTTATTTGAAAGGGCGAAATATCAGATGGGAGCGAAGGAACTCGCTGTGACAATACAATAAGAGTGGATTTAAGAATTCATCCACAGGTAATTAGTTTCAGCCAAAGCTACATACCCAGTGAATCTATACACAACTTTACATATACAGTACAGTATATAACCAATATAACTTGTTCCTGCTTGGTTATTTGAAATAGAAATGTTTCTGAGACACAATAAGAACAGCACCCCTCGTACTTTTTGTCCTGTCATATTTCTTCCTAAGACAAAACATCTGCACCAATGAAACAAATCACATACAGTAGACTATAACACTCCCTCTGGAGCCTGTAAATATCTCTAAGCACCTATAATGCCAGACATAAGCCTGAACATGTCTCCGTTATTAGTTGATTTTTGCACATTTGTCACTCTAAAATGATTGAGATCATCGAAGAAATTTTAATATTACACCAAGATAACCAGAGTAAATACAAAATACAGTTTTTAAATGATGATTTTGTTTATTAGATGGAAAAAGCTGCTTTCCAAACCTACTTGTCCTTATGTGAAAAAGTAATCGCCCCTAAAACTAATAATTGCAATCAAGCGTTTGTGAAATCCTGCCACATTTGAGAGTTTTCGAGCACGAACGGCCTCTTTAAGATCATCTCGATTGGATTTAAATCCAAACTTTGACTTGGCCACATGAAAAATCTTATTTATTTATTTATTTATTTATTCTAACCCATTCAGTGGCGGACTTGCTGATGTTTTGTCCCAGGTGCACTTTAGCTTGAGGTTACAAACTGATGGCCAGACATTCTCCTGGTAGAGCTCAGAATTTTATATTTCCATCAATTATGGCAAGTCGTCCAGGTCCTGAAGCTGCAAGACCATCACACTACCACCACCATGTTTCACTGTTGATATGATGTTCATTTTATGCAATTATTTGTTAGTTTTACAGCAGACGTAACGGGATCTTCCAAAACATAAACTTTTGTCTCATCAGTCCACAGAATATTTGCCTAATAGTCTTTTAAACTATGAATGCTTACTGTAATAATCTAAGGAAAAAATGCTTTAACACAGTATATTTATTATATTACTCACTCTGAAGTTTGTGATGATTCTGGGATTCGAGCTAGTTAAAGATCTATAACTGTAGATACAGTACATAAGTAATTGAAGGATTTCTACTTTTACTTGGTAATATTGGCTTTAGGCAAATATTGCTTATACTCAAGTACAGGATTTGTGTACGGTGCCCACCTCTGCTGAAATGTGTATTGTGTATATGTGCAGTAAATCCTAGACCTTACAATATATACTCATAATTCATTTTCCTTTTTGCATCTCTTACCTCCCTTTTTTTTTTTTTAAAGGACATTAACCTTACATAGTTTATCCTTTTCATTAACATGGACATGGTTGCAGTGGAATTTCACCAAGATGTGCCTTTTTATGTTTCCATGTGTTGTTTTTCTCTCTTTTACTCTCTCTGACTCTCACACTCATAAACACAAGTTTGTGCACCTGATGTTGAGATGTTTGCAGCATTAATAGTCCACCAGCACGATCATGATCATACGATATGCAACGCGAATCTCCTCGAGCTCAGAGCGTGTGATGTGTCATGCTGGGAGAACACATCTGGCAGAACGTTAGGTGTGGTTTTTTTCTCACATGCTTAACATTTCAGATGGATAGAAAGAGATGAAGGTGTGTTTAAATCAAGGGGCGAAAGGAATCGTGCAAACATTCTGAACTTAACTGAACATACCAGTAGTAACCATGACAACCAAGTCGGGGGTGTAGGCGGAGCTAAGATGTGTGCAGACTAATGATTGGTCTTTACTAGTTACCAGTTACAGTGTGTCATTGTTTAGAGCGATTTTCCCATCGGGGCTAATCTAATGGCTTTCTGTGCACTTGGCCTGTGCCCTACATAGGGTATAATATACAGTATGTGCCCTAACACATAGTGTAGTAAGACCTTGTTCACCTGGATTCTGCATTTTTACTAAGGAGGAAAGTATTGGCACCCTTTGAGTGGGCAGCTATAATGTAAACATAAAAATAGCTTAAAGTTTGCTTGTACATAGGTTTGTTAATGTTAAAAGTATTTAAAAGAATGTGTTTTTGTGTTTTATATGTATGCTCTTTAAAGATAAAAGTATTGGCACCCTCGATACTTTTATGCTTATGGAAAATAAAAGTATTGGCACCCGCAATTGTGGTCGCGTTTTTTGTGTTTTATATGTATGCTCTTTAAAGATAAAAGTTTTGGCACCCTCGATATTTTTATGCTTATTAAAGATAAAAGTATTGGCACCCTCAATTGTGGTCATGCCGCCACCAACGTGAAGGTTTGCTCGCTTCTTATACATACAGTATGCTTGTTAAAGATAAAAGTATTGGCACCCTCAATTGTGTTTTTGTGTAGTATTTATGCTTATTAAATATAAAAGTATTGGCACCTTCAATTGTGCTCAAACCGCCACTTACGTGAAGTTTTGCCCGCTTCTTATACAGTACAGTTTTGCCCGCTTCTTATACTTGTTAAAGATAAAAAGTATTTGCGCTCTCGATTGTATTCACGCTGCCACTACCATTAAGGTTTTCTTACTTCCAATATGCATGTTCGTTCCAGATATAAGTATTGGCACTCTCAGCTGTATGCTATATGCTCATTAAAGACAAAAGTTTCAGTACCCTTGACTATTTTGGGGTGTGTGGGTAGCCATGATGTAAAAGTTTGCACATCTATATGTTCTTTATTCAAAGAAAAAGAAAACGTCTTTCAAGATCTTGACGTTCTTTAGAGATAAGCCCGTGGCTGTGTTCGGGTGCGTGGGCAGCAGTTAAGCGAAAGTGTATGCATGCATTTGTTTAACACAGTTAAAAGTAATGGCACCCGTGCTTTTTGGTTTTGTGTGTGTACGCATTGCTGTTGGGATGTAAACTCGCTTTTTTACTCGTCATTAATATTAGTTGAATCGTGAAAGAAATGCATTGGATTTGAGAACGGTGCACGCAGTACAAAATAAAAAATAAGAAATAAAAAGTCATATAAAAAAATTGTATTATTTAAAAATCTTTGTCATCATCCACTATAGGTCCAAACTGGAAAAAGAACAAACCAAAGAACAACTAGACGTGTGTTTGTTACTCGGCGCTGGATTCAGTGTATTCTTCTTCACTTCGACTTATTCAGATGTGGACAGGCGCAAAGAGATGCAGCGGGAGAAGAGTGGAATGGGAATGAGGCATTCATAAGTAAACTGTTTCATGAAGGAAGCACAACTGTGTCTCTTTGACGGCGAGACCCCGAACAGCAGAACTCTGTCTCCATCCTCAGCTGGTCCTTGCGTCTGAAAAGAGCCACCTGCAAGAACTCTGGCCCAGTTGAACCTGGGCCACTTCAGATTTCAGACTTTCGCCCCATCCGAGCTCGAGCCTCGCTCCGGGAGGAGGAGGAGACACACCGGCGGGTTCCTGAGGCCCGTTACCATAGCAACTGAGCACTGCAGTGTGAGTGTGTGCGCAGGGGGAAAAAAAATAGCTCATTGTTACCAGTTATTTTTTATTTCCTGCCTCTTTTCCCTGCACCCTCCTTCTTCACACAGCATCTTAGTTAAGTGATCCCAGATCCAAGAACATCCCTGGAAGCATGACTCGTTGCCTCGTCAGTTACATTTGACTGAATGCACAGGAGACAGAATGAGAGAGAGAGAGTTTACTTGACTTAAACACAATGCACACTTCATCGGATCATGTCCACATCAAGTCAACAAGATTCAGACACAGTTTGGGGTGAATACTTTTGACTGTTGTTATGTCAGGCTGCTGTGTTCGACAGTATACAGTACCTGTATCCGTGTGTGTGTGTGTGTGTGTGTGTTCAGTCTGAGAGTTTCAGTATAGAACTTTAACAGAACTTTTCTGACCCCTTGTGGTGACTAGAAAAACACTGGCAATCAGAAACACATACACACACTCGTACAGTATACACTCATGAGGAATTGTTAGTTTTATATATGAAAATATGTATAGTACACTTTATAGCCGTGTGTGCATGGAGTTTGCATGTTCTTCCCGTGCTTGGTGTGTTTCCTCCCACAGTCCAAAGACATGCAGATTAGGTTAATTACAATATGAAACGTTCCCTAATTGCCCATAATGTGTGAATGGACGTGCCATGTTAACCAGAGGTTCACCCATGGTCAAAAAAATGGGAATAAATACAATGGTAATCACCATTGGCCTCCACGGACCCTAGTTGGACTACAGAGGTTCCTAGGTGGAAAGATGGATGGATAGTTGGTAATGCCTTTATAAGTAATACATTTCTACGTCTAAATACATTTTAAACTCAATGCTACAAACTGTAATCGCTTTTAGTTGCATCAATCAGACATAACATTCAATCCACTGAACAGTGAAATGAGTAACATTGATTATCTACTGTGGCGTATATTAGGTCACAAGTGAACAGTCAGCTCTCGAAGTTTATGTGCTGGAGGGATGACAAATCTTATGGGGGTCTCAAGATCTCCAGGTGAACCAGGCTTCCTTCTATGTCATGTGGCTGGAGATGGCATGACCTTGCACTATAGGAAGAATCCAAGCTGGTGGAGGCAGTGTGATGCTCTGGGCGATGATCTACTAGGAAACGTTGGGTCCTGCCAATCTCTTCATGTTACTTTGATAAGTACTGTATCTCCTACCTACAGTAAACATTGTTGCTGTACACAGTCTTCACAGAAATGGTGTTCCCTGATGGTAGTGGCTTCAGCACTGTAATGTGCCCTGACGCACTGCGAAAATTCTTCAAGAGCAGTTTGAGGAAAAACTTTGAGGTGTTGGCCTCCAAATTCCCCAGCTCTCAATCCAATCAAGCATCTGTATCCGTTCTTTGTGCTGGATAAACAAGTCTGATCCATGGAGGCCCCACCTGGCAACTTACAGGACTTAAAGGATCTGCTACTGACGGCTTGGTGCCAGATACCTTCAGAGGTCTAATGATGTCCTGACCAGAGCTGTTTTGGTGGCCTGAACAATCTTAGGCAGGTGGTTTTGATTATGTCTGATCAATGTATAACGATATAAATGTTTAATAAGTGCATCGTAACATGTTATAACAGGGACATCATAGGAATCCTGACCATAATTCTTTCCCTGATCCTCTGCTCCTGTTATGAAGGTGTGTAAACTACTCATGCTACAGTATGTCCTCTGAACCAATGAGAATTTGCATTGTGAATAGTTAGTGTGAAAAACAAAGAAGCGGAGCCATTGTTTCTCTTTAACTGCACCTAAACTGACATCCCAGAAGTCTCTCTCTAGCACTAATTGGAGGATTTATAAGCTGCTAAAATTGCTGCATCTTTGCCTTTTGTTGTTCATTATGTTCCCCACCCAGTTACTTTACACTCTGTGTGTGTGTGTGTGTGTGTGTGTGTGTGTGTGTGTGTGTGCTACCATTTACACACTACTATATATTCATATTATGCATATTCTAATATTATTCATAGAGTCCACTGCCAAGAACTGTTCTTATTTCCTCATTAATGTTAGCACACATATCCACTTGGTGCTTATTATTCCAGCTTCAGATTTTTAACTGCAGATTGAGACGGATGTGCTGTGAATGAAACGTCTGTCAGGATTCGCCTAGCTCAAGCACTATCATGTTCAGCATTTAAAAAAAATATGGCACCGATCCCAGACTCACGAGTCGTGTCACAATATTGACTTTACAAAATGACCGATCTAACTGTAATTAGTGTAATTTTACTCATATGGCGCCATTTTATTAGTAATTTCCCAAGATGTCCAAGGAAATCGTTGATATTCTCTGGTGTTTATACGATCACGGTGTCTTCATATTGTGTATTGAAACCTTAATGGCTCTAACGTATCCGGTAGAGGACTTGTTAAAACTTCAGTCACTCGGTCTCTAGCTCATCCTTGGTGTGCAGTTGCCTAGCAACGAACCATTCAAAGCGTTAACCATTTAAAATACGAGCGTGTTATTTTTAACTGTATATTTTTATGAATGACAAAATGCTACATTATGATGCTATTTTTAAATCGCTAATATAAGGAATTGAATGCACAACCAATCAGAATGCATTTTTATAATAATGAAGTTTGCCAAGAATTACCTTTTTCTTTATTAAAGAATATCATTCTGATATGCCTCCAATGTGTGTGTGTGTGTGTGTGTGTGTGTGTGTGTGTGTGTGTGTGTTAAAGTTTAGAATATTAAAGTTTAGATTTTTTCCTCTAATGCGACCTCATATAAGAAGAGTCCCTCCCCCTGACTGGTCGCTCAGCTCTAACCCGTGGTTGTTGAGTGCTAAGTGTGTGCGCAAGGTTTGAAAAATCAAAGTATTTGTAAAGCTTTGAAATTGACATTTACTAATGACAGCTGTTGCCATGCATCAGATCTAATGAGCTGATTAAGGTCTGAAACCTTGTAAAAAGAATCTGAGACTGTGGAACTCTTGGGGTGCCCAAACTTTTGCACAGTGCTATAATAATTAAAAATATATAGAGAATTTTTTATTTTTGTTTAATTTATGGCATAACAAGTAACTATGCATCAATGTTTGCTGAAAATATTGTGCATTTTCTCCATTGCCAAGAGATTAACATCTATTCAATTTAAAAAATCTCCAAAATCTGTTATTTATCAAGGGATGCCTAAACTTTTGCATAAGACTGTATAAAAACAATCAAAACATTTAGAAAAGACATGTAAATGTAGTAAAATAGACATTAAACCTCACTTAACACTAATCTATGATTCCTCTCGGCATCGGCTGCTTTAAAAGCTAAACTGAAAGCGGCTCAATATTCTTCTTGCTACCGTCCTTGTTAACATTCTTGGCACCCACGGTGCTACAGTATGTCTTCGCTAAATCTTGCAATAATGCAAAAAAGAACTCTGTATTAAAATATGGGACCTTTTAAAGTAAGGCATGTTATTTAAAAAATCCTCCATCCTGAGTAATTTACAAAGCACTGACACTGAAGACTCCTTCTGTAAATGTTAAATATATTTCTCCTTACAGAAAACTGTACCATGGCAACAATGAACTTTTTTTTATTTAATTTTTTTTTCCATTATATATTATTCACCTCTCTATAAGTCTCTGAATGAATCAGATCAGATTTCAGCTGCTGTTATCGAAAAAATCTACTCAACACCTCCTGACCAATCGGAGTCAGGAGTTTCACTAATGTATAATGTAAGACACTTAACATTGTCAAGACAGCTAAAAAGCAGAAGTCGGAGAAGAGGTAGTGAGCGAGTATCAGCTCTTCAGCACACTCCGAACAAATCGAACTCAATCCGAAAGTACTGACACAAGCGGCCCTGGTGACTGCAGCCCGCTGACGTGTGCGTGTCAGCGCTGTCCTGATTGTATCCATCAAACGCGTCTCCATCACACACGCGTCCGGCTTCCTGATTCGCCTCCAGCTCCAGTTTGTATCTTCATCTCCACACTACTGCTTAATCCAGCCGAGCGTTGTCAGAAACTTTTGCCCCAGTTCCACACCGGCTGAGGAATCAGCGCTGCGCTTTTAATTACTCACAGAGGAAAAATGTGGTTTTTCAAGTGAGCGATGAAAGAAAAAAAACAAGCGCAGCCGCTTCACCTTCCTATCATGAAAGTTAACCTATGAGCAGGAATAAGATGAGAGTGCGGTTTTCAAAGCAAGCTGCCGCTTTTTCAGCCTCCTGCGGTGTGAAAATAATCAGACTCGCAGCAAACTTCCCAGTTTGAAGCCATTCCTTTGCTAAGACCAGCAGACGTTAAAGCCAAGTGCAAAAAAAATATCTTATGTAACTGCGAATTTTAATTTATCTGAAGTTTTTCATGTCATTTTGAGATTTCCTGTTTATCACCAATTTGGATTCATTTCCAAGCCAAAATTAAGGAATGGCTGCTTTGTTGACTTGTAGCAAGCCAGTGAAACAGCTAGCTAGTATTACGCTTACATATTGTGAACATACAGTGGTACCTCTACCTAATGAATTTTCACCTTAAGAACTGAAATTTTGCAATAAATTTCCCTAGGTACAGTACATGAAACATTTTCAGAATACGAACAACCGAAACGAGCCAACCCGAATGCTGGCTAAGGTGCGTACGCATCCAGAAAAAAGCCAAGCTTTTTTTTTTTTTTTTTTTTGCATTTTTATTAAGATTTAGTAAAGACATAGCACCATGGTTCCCAAGAATGTTAGCAAGGACGGTAGTGTTATTGGGTGGCGGGAATTAATTATCTACATTTACATTATTTTCTAAGGGATACTAAATTTCACCTTAAGCATCAATGTTTACATTTTGTATATGAGTAGACATTTCCTCACATCCTAGCTAGGAAGCTAGCAACCGAACAGATATTAAATTAGCATTTGCTTCTTTTTATACTCAAACAAGCTAACATTAGGCTTTACAAGCCTTATTGTGATCTATAAACTAACACTAAACAAGCTATCAAATTATGATGCAGTTTAAATTAGTAGATTTCTAGCTAACACTTTAATAACTGTTGTGTTGTACAGTAGGTAACATAGGCTAGTTGAAATAAGTAACTAGATTCTGCCACAAGTTAGCTAATATATTGTTAAACTCTATAGCTAACAAGGCTAGTTCACTATGCCATTATATTATGTTTACACTCAATTTAATCAATTCTTTATCACATCTCACTTCTCAGAGGAGAAAGTGATTCACTGAAGTGATTCATTAAGCAGTCAATGCCTCCATCGTCTTATTTATAGTATTTAAAAAGTTCTGCCATTTTAGATTTTAGCGATTAGCCGATGTTGCCTTCTAAATAAAAATGCTAGTGTTATGGGTTTTATATTATGTACACCATTGTTGCTATAAAACTAGCTAGCTTCAGGCTTATTATGATATTGTGTAATTAAGGCTAGTAACCAGATTTGCTAGCAAGCTGGATAGCATTAATATTATATGATATATTATATTCTGTAAACCGGTAAATGATTTCAAGCAAGCCAGCTAATCTTCAACTAAATGCTCTGTTGCTTAATGTACTGTGTAGCAGGGTTTTTTTTAGCAGCTAACGAACACACTCTACCTGAAATCAGTAGCCAACTAGCTAACTAACATTATGCTAATACAGTGGTACCTCGGTATACTGTATGAAGCATTTTCGGCATACGAGAAAACTAATCGCACATGGCTACAGTAGAAAGAGAAGAGAAAGAGAAGGGAACTTTTTTTTCCTTTGTGTTTTTTTTGTTTGTTTGTTTGTTTTTTTGCATTTTGTTCAAGACGGTCCCAACAATGTTAGCAAGGACAGTAGCAAGAAGAAAACGGAGCCAAGAAAAATCAAAATTAAGGTTGAGCTTTAATGTCTATTTATAAAAAATTTATTATAGTGTTGGAAATGAGTAATATTCATAATATTTTCGGTTGGCTGAAACAGATTATCTGCATTTACATTACTTCCTATTGGAAAATGCGTTTCACAATATGAAATTTTTACAGAAAAAATTATATGAAATTTTAACACCTTAAGAACCTTAAATTCATATGCCGATACCATAGTTTAAAGTTTAAAGTTTACTCCAATCTTGTAGATTGTCTTTAAATATCGTCTTTGCTTTGAACTTCTCAAAAAAAAAAAAAAAAAGGGAATCCTGGGTTTTTAACTAAGCGCTCAGCTCCAAACAGTTTTCTAAAACAGTTGGTTGCACTCATTATTAATCATCTTTTAACAGAGAACCAACAAACGTGTAATTCATCACCATTACGTTTCAGATACTCCAGCAAGTGCAGCTGCGAGTAAAACGGCTCCAGCGTGCAAACTTTGTGCTTTGCCCTTTAATTTATCCCTATTTAGTGCTATAGCTTTACTGTCAGCTCGTCTGAAATCCTCTGGTGCATTTTAAAATGAGTCGCCTTAATTGCCTGATTAAGTTTACAGTCGACTGGACAAAGCTGGAGCATCTCTGCGGTGTGTGTGTGTGTGTATATATGTGTGTGTATGTGTGCCGTCTATGGTATTTGCACCATATATCCAATTTACACACTGATGAGGCCTAAAATATTTATATAGCTCTCTGTGTTTGATGAGAGAAGAAGCTGGACTTAAATGAGCGCAATTAAAATGAAATTGCTCGGATCTCTGGGGTCAAAGGGCAGACGTCAGCTTTAATCTATACTTATAAAAACTTTGCTGGGGGGACGGGGTGTTCATGTCAAACCGGGACTTTGGATTTGTGATTGACATTTACAGAAGATTTTAACCGCAGTACGGTGATGAGACTCTTAGCCGCAGTCCATATGTCCGTGAATGACGATGCAGATGCTAAAACTTTGCTTAATTAAATCGTCTAGCGGGCAATGCAGAGGTATTTTGTTTGTTTATTTGTTTGTTAAGAACAACGTAAGGAGCTAATAGCGACAGAAGGCTTGTGAAGGCTCGACTAGCCTGACTAATGACCGGGCAAATGATTCGAAACACAAACACAGTTCGGTAGTTTTCGTGTCTGCGAGCGTTTGTATTAAAAAAGAAGGTGGGAGGACAAATGTGTTCTGTATTTATAACCACAAAACATTTCATCTAACAGAGTTTTACAAATAATGAAAAAAGAAAATGATATCCCGCGACCCTGAGTACGGGATAAAGCGATATAGAAGACGAGTGAGCGAGTGAGGAATGACATGAACAGGTGTGACGTACTGTAGGGTTTAAACGAAAATGTTTAATGAACCATGTGTTTTCATCAGTGTTTCATTTACACACAGTTCTTCCCTTAAAGGATAAACATCTTAGGCACTTTAATGCCAGGCGGTGTTTTAAATATTTAACAGAACTATGAGAAGTTGATATCTTGCTGTTTTACGTTTTTATGATTTCTGGGTCTGAGTAGATTGTCTGCAAATGCGCATCCAATGTGCTCTATCAATGTGCTCTATCAATGTGCTCTATCCGTCACAACATGATAAAACAATGTAAAAAGAAGTAAATCTCATCGATCTGCTGTACATATAGAGTCATACTGTATACAGTTCATGCTTTTATGTTCAATTTTATGTAGTAAACTTAATTATGTTTAAGTTTCTCATCTGGGCCTAATATTACTGCACAATTTATTATTTATAAACATAACCCCACCCACTCCGACAACATTTTCACAAATCGAAATTGTAAATACCAAATTGTATGTTTTTTCACTCTAACGAGGTGTTTTTTCCCCATAATATCAGTGTTTTATTATAATATTGTAGTAACAGATGCTTTATTGTACTAATGAGATGTTTTATCATAATAACAACAGCTGTATCACAATGACCACCGTTTTGTCACATTAACGGATTGTTTTACCTTAATAACGACTGTTGTATTTTAATAATGACTGTTTGACAATGTTTTTATCGTAATCACCAGATGTTTTTCTCGTAATCACCAGATGTTTTTATCATAATCACGAGATTTTTGTTTAGAACAATGAAATATTGACATAATAATGGCTGTTTAATTATTATAATGAGATGTTTTATGGTATTAAGTACTTTTTTTCCAGTCATGAGATGTTTTAACGTAATAATGGGACGTTTTTATGGTAATAACGACTGTTTTGTGGAAATAATTGACATTTATCATATCATGAGGTGTTTATTGTAATAACGAGATGCTTTATTGTAATAACGAGATGCTTTATTGTAATAATTGA
>JAQQZS010000013.1:15942465-15958087 GCA_030068045.1 Platyallabes tihoni | reverse complement strand
GGGATAGGCTCCAGGCCCCCCGCGACCCTGATCACAGGATAAAGCGGTATAGAAGATGAATGAATGAATGAATAAATGTGTTATATGAGTGTGTCAGTATTTTTGGAAATGACACTGCCTGGCCAAAAAAAAGTTAGTGTTTCAAAAAGGTCAAACTTTTGAACTACTGTTTGCATCTAAAATTGGTTTAAGAACAGTCCAGTGCATTACTACAACCTGGACTGACCTCTCAACTTCATGAAAGAAATGTGGTTTAGAAAGATCATGAATTAGCATGATTGTATACATGTTTATATCCATTATATGAATGATGTGCTGTTGTGTGTTTGTTTTCAGTGATGTATCATCCACCGCTCTCCGTTCGCTTCCTACACGAGGACTGGGAGAGATGGAGGTTCTCATAGCGCGCTCTACACCTTCCCTGAAGACCCTCCCTCCGCTGGAGAACCTCTCCGAGCTGCAGGAAGCCAACCTTACCTACCCAAGCCACTGCTGTGCCTTCCACACCTGGAAACGTGACAACAAGTCTGAACCTGTAGTAGTAACATATAAAAAATTTATAATATGTATTCCAATACTTTAACAACAATTCTTAGAAAGGGTTGTGTTTAATGAACTAGCATGAGACTTCAAAGCGATTTTGTAAGCTGCGCTAGATAAGGGTGTACTAATCCTCATAAATGTAAAAGCACCGCTTATTAAAAATAACTAGTGCAGCTGGCATGACTCAGAGTTAAACCATGACACTTTTTTGCCAGATGAGGGATAAAGTGTTCTTGCTTACTGAAGCATCATTTTAAAAAGATGTGCAACAATATATACAGTATATGTGCACAAGGTGGTATCAAAAAGCTAAAAAAGCTTTAAAACCTGGCAGTGGAATTTGCTGGCCCTTGGAGACGAATTCTTGATGCATAATGCCGCAAATGAGGAAAAAGACAATGATCATGCACTCGGTCGAGCTGTGGACCTCCCTTGACCTTTTTCGGTCATGGAGATGATGAGGCTCTTCCACTGTGAAGACCGTTGCTCTGTCTCAGAGTCATATCCGTACACTCAAGTTTCGTCACTGGTGATGATCCTCAACATCCATGGCACGCTGATGGAGTTCTTGGCGGAGTTCTTTCGATGTTCCTTCTGCTCCTGAGTCAGCAGCCTGAGGACGAACTCGGCAGCGACACGGCACATGTTTAAATCACACCTGAGGACCCCTGGACTGTTCCGTATGACACACCGACAACGGCAGCGATGTTGTGGATTGTTTCTCCAATGATCATCATGTACAAGTTGCCGAACGGTTTCGACATTTTCGGGTTAAGCTCGTCAAAGGTCTTACTGATCACTCGTCATCTTCTAATGATGCTCTTCCACTCTTGAAGCGCACATGTCACTCAAAACACCACGAAGTGCAGAATCATGTCAAACGTCTTTGTGGCAGATTTTCCCAGTTTTACGCAGAATTTCACGCATACTCTTTGTTGTAACATGCTGTCCATGATGAAATCGCAGACGTGGTAATGCCTGTGGTCAGAATAGTACCAGTTGCAAAGGTGACAATGTCTTTTGGCACACTGACTTATGAAGGTTGGAGCTCCTTGTGACTACAGTCTTATGCTTCCATCTGTTGGCATGTTACAATAAAGTCTCGAAACTTTTAGATACCACCTCTTATGTATATATATATATATATATATAAAATTCTTATTTGCACATGAAAGGCTTTTACAATGTCAGCATCTCAAACATCAATATAGCAAAAATGCTGTATTTTGCAGTCCTAATTTATTGTATGTATGTATTTAAACCACAGTGAATGTAATTGTTATTGAGCATATTATTAATTCTGTAATCCAAAAATTCAAGAATCCATCCTGATGCTTTATTTGTTCACTCCACAGGGAGGCTGCTGTATTTAGTCGCTTTAAGGATCTAACCATGCTGTGTAACATGGCTGCCCAAGCAGACACCATGTAAGAGTCGGACACTATGAATCCATATAATGACCAAATGATCAATAAGAAAAAAACTCTGATTCTCTGATATGATCTTTCTCACAGGGACTCATCGGCTGAAGATCTTAACGACATCAATTTACACTACCCCGATCTGGAGTTGTGTGTCAGCAGCAGATCCTTCAAGTGCACCCCAGAACCGGACGCCTTCAGTCCTTGTGAGGACTTGCTAGGTCATAGTTTTCTGCGTGTCATCACTTGGATTGTCACGACTTTCGCTCTCATGGGAAACCTGGCTGTGCTGTTCGTCCTGCTGCTGAGCCACCAGAAGCTGAGCGTCTCCCGGTTCCTCATGTGCAACTTGGCCTTTGCAGATTTGTGCATGGGGTTCTATTTGCTGCTTATCGCTTTGGCGGACTATCGCTCGCGCCAAGAGTACTACAACCATGCTATGGATTGGCAAACGGGCCTGGGATGTGGCGTAGCCGGGTTCTTGACTGTCTTCTCATGTGAACTGTCGATCTATACTCTCACTATGATCACCCTAGAGCGCTGGCACACCATCACTCACGCCATGCAGATGAGCCAGAGACTGAGGCTTCGCCATATGGTCACCATGATGGCGATTGGGTGGGGATTTTCCCTTTTAATGGCGCTGCTTCCTGTTTTTGGAGTCAGCAGCTACACCAAGGTGAGCATCTGCCTTCCGATGGACATCGAGACTCCAGTGTCTCAGGGTTACGTGGTGGCTGTATTGGTCATAAACGTCGCGGCGTTTCTGTTAGTTTGTTTCAGCTACGCCGGGATCTATTTAAGCGTGCGCAGCCCGGATGTGCCGACACGTCACGGAGACGCAAGGATGGCCAAGCGTATGGCGGTGCTCATCTTTACAGACTTCCTGTGCATGGCGCCCATCTCGTTCTTCGCCATTTCCGCCGCTTTGCACATGCCTCTGATCACCATCTCCCAATCCAAAATCCTTCTCATCCTTTTCTATCCGATCAACTCGCTGTGCAACCCGTTTCTCTATACCATATTCACACGAGCCTTCCGCAGGGACATTTGTTTGCTTTTAAGCCGATGCGGCTGCTGCAATGCTCAAGCGGATTCCTACAGGTTGCATGGTCTGTCGAGGGTCGCCTTGACTCCAAGGAAGCAGAGAGCGAGGACATCTCACTCCAATCAGTTTCGAGCGTATCACATCAAGCTGCATGGGTGTTTCTTCCATAAAGCAGCGACATGAGCTTTGTTTTAAAGTGACTCACTCAGTGATTGGCTGCTAAACAGTGAAGGATATACAGTACGTTGAACACACATATATGGTTCATACTGTGAATGCATAATGAATATATATTTTAATTTATTATTCTTTTTTGCTTTCAGATGTTCTTTTCTAGACTCTCTGCAGGAATGGAAAACAGTTCCGTCAGAACCTTTGTAATTAAAAACTGATATTTATATATTTATACACTTCGTTTGAAGCAAGGATGGCTTTATTTTAAATTGGACACGCAATCATTTTTCCAGCTCCTTTCCCTGAGCAATTGCATGGATTCCTTTAAGCTTGGAAGACTTTAGCTGGTGTTTCCTCATGGATATATTTGGAATTTGAAATGACGCACTGTATGGTGAGGCTAAGGAACTTACAGGAGGCGTAATACACCTGGGGTGTTTTCTGTTGCCATATTTCTGTTCGTCGTTCGGTTCTCATTCCACATTACAATAACTACAGACATCTCTGTCTGTCTGCTGGTTTGGTTTGCAGATTTACGATTCCCTATTCCCTGAGCAGGTCTGAACAAACAGCAAGATGTACAGTATGTGTGAAATTACTTTTGGAATAAGTTGCACAATCTAAACATGGATCTTTTAAAGGTGCTTTGGGTAACTTTAGGGAAAATATGATTGATGGACCAAGTAGTAACATTTGGCTGTGGTTCAACAATGAAATCACATAAAGCTCAATCATACAGCAAACATTAAAATATATACATATTCATGATTCATCTTTCTTTTTTTTTTTTTACTTCTGTTTACGGAGCTTTCGAATTGTGTAATGAAGACCTTGCAGTCAACTTGTACTCTAATCCTTTCTTGGCACAAGAATACATTTGTATTGACCTTCCAAAAACATGTTGCCACTGGGGACAATGATTTACCCTAAATTTTAAAATGTAATTTTATGATGGTGTCGTGAGCAAAGTACACAAATCCTGTACTTGAGTAAAAGTAGAGATTCTCTAGGGCAAATATTACTCAAGTAGGAGCCCTTAATTTACTTCTGTACTTTTACTCAGGCACACAAGTACTCACCTATACTCGAATATACTGTATGTATCAAGAGTACTGAGCTTGGATGAGCTCACAGTAGCATTTTTCATTTAAAAAATGTAAAAATATGTCTCGCTCTCTCTCACTCAATTGTGAGTGTGTTGTTTTTTTGTCTCTGTATACAACCAACTCCGCTTCTGATGTAAAACACCTGTTATGTCTCGAAGAAAAGACAAGACACGTCATTACGCTATTGTTCAGTAATGCCACAACATGCAGACACTTTAGTAAAAGTACAGATATTTGCTGTACTGTAGTATGTAGTAGAATAAGAGTAAAAGGTATCCTCTAATGAAAGTACTTAAGTAAAGTACAGATACGTACATGAAATATGTACTTAAGTACAGGAACAAAGTACATGTTACTCAGTTACCTCCTACCTCTGGATGGTGTTATGTTGTCACAATTCAACCTAAAGAGACTCAATACTAAACGACACGTTTTATGTAATTCTAACGTGTTGAAAATATAAAGAGAGGAAACTGTGAGCGAGTCCCAACCACCATTTTTGAATCTGTGAGCCAATTTCAGACCTCAAACCAAACACGATGGACGATAGTTCACCTTCACATTTACAGTAACTAGCGACAACGAAGCTGAACTTTTGCCTGCCCTTTTGCATCGTCAAGCATTTTGCAAAATTATTAAGATTCTTCCCCTAGTCAATTGATGAGGTTAGTAATCAGCTAATAATTTGCATCTCGGTTTCCAATTATGGTAAAACACTGTAGCCAGGTGCTGTAGTTAAACTTCCATCACTTGTAGCTGAGCACAAATATGAATTGTGAACATGTTCAAATGTACAAAATACTACAGTTGTACCAATGTAGCTTCACATTATAATTTGAAACTTAGATTCGCCAAAAACAAGATGGATGAAGCAAGGAATTCAGTTAAAAAATTTACGTATTAAAACACAAGAACTGACCATGACACTAGAATCAGTTATTTTCAATGTTAAATTCACAAAATTGGATTTTACGCAACACAAATAAAAGACAGGTGAGTTTCCACTGCTGTGCATTTAATTTAAACAGTGACAACAACAGAAAAATTAAGCCATTTTTAACATCATGGAAATTTAAATCACTTACATAAGTATTTTGAACAGTCTGGAAAGGGAAAATATATATATAACAGTATTAAATATGCACGAGTGATTTTTCACAATAACACAAAGTTAATGAATAATTAAACATTTTCAAAGCCAATTTCAAGCCGACTTCTGAATTAGAAAAAATAAATAAATAAATAAACACATTGAAATATCAACATAAGGTTTTTCTTCCCTTCAAGCCTGAGACGTTCTTTCTGAGAACTAACAAATTAACCAAAATAAAGAAATACATATGTAACCAAAAAGAAAAAACCTTTAAAACATATTTAAATAGTACCATGTAGGGTATGTTTTGTTTTGTTTGTTGCTTTGCCGCATCTCACCACTCAGCCTCTCCAACAGCTTTGGAAAAAACATAGTCCTTCCCACAGTAACACATCACGCCGTCCTTCAGATAAAACTTCCACCTGTTTTTACTGCGATGAATCTGTGAGATCAGCAAGAAAACTTCAGGTTATGACTGCTGTAAAGAATGCATGGGTCTTGAGGTTGAACCATAATAAGTCCTCCCCCAAGATACAGCACAAATCTCAGAGCTGAGCTCACCTTATCATACTGACAGACAATAACGTTTTCAGTGTCAAAGATCTCGGGGATGTCTTGCTCGCTTACGTCATCACCGGAGTTTAGAGGATCCTAGACAGAAGAAAACAGTCAGTCAATGCTTATTTGCATTTAAGAGTCTCTAAGCCTAGAGACTCTTTACCAGCCTTTACCAGGGCTGACAAGCTTCAAGGTAAAACATGGTTTACCAGGGCTTACAGATATAAAAGCAAAATCTTTTTATAAGGGTTGACAGGAACCAAGGCAAGACCTTTTTTTTTTTTTTTAACTAGAAGCAAAAGGAATCAATGTCACACCTGACTTACAAAGGCTTAGGCCTGAATCACCAGGGCCGACAGGTATAGAGGTAACACCTTGGTTCACCAGAGTCGACATGTTTCACAGCAACACCTCGTTCACCAGGGCCGATGGGCATCAAGGCAACACCTCATTCACCAGGGGTTACCTTTATACCCGGCAACACCTCGTTCACCAAGGCCAATGGGCATCAAGGGAAGTCCTCGATCACCAGGGGTTACATTTATACCCGGCAACACCTCGCTTACAAGGGGTTACACATTTATACCCGGCAACACCTAGCTTACCAGGGGTTACATTTATTCCCGGCAACACCTAGCTTACCAGGGGTTACATTTTTACCCAGCAACACCAGGGTCGCCAGGAAAGACGTGCATCGAGGCAACACCTGGGTCGCCAGGAAAGACGTGCATCAAGACAACACCTTGTTTACCAGGGACGATGTATAATGTAGATGCTATGACTTTGTGCCTGGTGTAGATTTAGACTCAGTCAAAGAGGCCACGTCTCCTCCATGGCAACACCTCGTTCACCAGGGCCGACGGGCATCGAGGTAATACCTAGGTCACCAGGGCCTACATGTATTGATGCACAACAACGGGCACCAGGGCCTATGGGTAGAGATGGTCACCATGGTCAGAAGGGAAGATGTGTATGGAGGCAGCACCTCGTTCCCCAGGGCCGACATGTATAGAGCCAGCATCTTGTTCACCAGGGCTGATGTTAATTGCTATGACGTTAAATGCTGTGACGTTTTGACTAAGCCTAAATCTTTTACACCAGGCACAGAAGCCACACCTCCTTTATTGGTACTGACAGGTACAGCGGTCACGTCTACTTTCCCAGAGCGGACAGGTACAGCAGCCATGCCTACTTTAGCATTTCTGACATGTATTTAATCCCCTCCACCTCTTAACTCCTACCCTAAAACCTATTCTTGTTTGTCTTCTTCCCCACTAGTGACATTGTCTTTTCTCAGAGACGTTGGTGTAGGTCCCGTCTCATATAGTACCAGTACCAGATTTGCACATACCTTCTCATTCAGTGTTTTTTGATTTTTTGATTTATTGTCTTCATTCTAGAACTTATGTCATTGACAGTTTCAAGCAAATTCTGCTCAGAATTATAAAATCGATGTAGTAAGCACATACTTCTTTTGCATCATCATTGTCACAGTTGAAAAATTTGTGCTGTCAACAATAATGAACTGTGCAGCCTTCATCATTCATGTGCTAACATCAGATATAGCACTGAGACAGCATCTTAAAAACTGATCACATTGATGCCTTCTTGCATATTATTTACAAACATAATCACACATTTATGTGAGCTGTTTACATCACCCTGATTAAAGATATTTTTTTTCCTTTTTTGCAAATGTATCCTAATTACATAAATAATATAATTACTTCATAACAAGGTTTATATCACCTTCATCTGTCTGGCTCACTTGCTTGTTTCTCACCTCTTCCTCTACCTCCTCCTCCAGCCCAGGCTCATCCTCGTCACTGCTGGAGCTGCTGTTACCGTCGCTGCTCCCTCCGACCCCCTGGAGCGCCTGCAGAGCCTCTGCATTGATGATGCCCAGGAACTCGTTTTCTCCGACAGGGCCTTGCGCCTCTCTTTCCTCCTCCTGATCATCTCCTACCTCTGAGCTGCTGTCACACGCCCCGTCAAGCTGCGGGATGTCTGTCAAGTCGTTAAAGTTGTAGTCTCTTATGAGGTCCATGTCCAGCTGAGGGGAAGGTTTTGGACATTATATTACAAGATGTCTCCAGTCCATGATCACATAGTTGATTTTAGATGAATAAATTTATACCACAGAATTTGATTGGTGTTGATTAATTTCCAGTTCCGCTTTAATGATATCTTTTCTAAGGTAACATTATTCAGAAGGCGGGCCCGCCACATAATCTAAACCTAATTACGATAAATTAATCAGAGGAATTAAACACTTCAAGACTTGCTGATTATTTCCCTACACCAGAATGCCCTGTCCTGTGTTTTATTTTCAAATTCTACCTTAAGTGTACCAGGTGTCCTTTCCAAATCAGGCAGGAACTGGCTTAGCGTGTCCTCAGAATCAAGCCTGGCTTCTGCCACTTCTCTAACAGCCCTCTCCACCATCTGCTCTGCCGAGAGACACGGCGGAGTGCTCATGTCCACCGGCTGCAGGCTGAAGTCAATCCCGTCCAGCGTGAACTCATCCAGGTTTCCTGGGGGTGACTCTGCAGGCTGGGGGTTGACCAGAGGCTCGGGATCCTGAAGAAGAGGAAGATCGAGGGGACTCTGCGAAGGCTGGATCACTTGGGATTGTTGAGGCATCAGCGGTTGGAGGGCTTGTGGAGCGGGTACGGATTGGGGACACGGAGGTGGAGGAGGCACCTGGGATGCAGGGAGGTGATGAATGATACCACCAGAGGGCAGGTTTCTCTGCTCCATTTGCGGTTGGTTGGATTGAGGAGGCATGCGGTGGCAACCCGGAGCCTGAGTCACCATCACAGGAACGTTCACTTTGTAGAAGTGGCCTGATTGTAGGAACAGATGGAACGGTTTACAAATTTTAGGTTTAAAATCATAAAATGATGCTGTGGATTACTCCATTTCATAGAGAACTTTAAAATTTATCAAAGTGGGCAAATTTACCTAAAATTGCTTTTCATGTACATGTACAGTATACATACGCACTACCTGGCCAAAAAAATAAATAAAAAATAAGTCGCACACTCTAAGATTGCATTGGCCGCCTTTAGTGTTGATTCCAGCGCACACTGTGGTGTCCAGTTCATATGTGAAAATGATTCCGAAACACTCAATCTGAGTCCTGGAAATATGGCCGTGCCATCAGGGAAGAGCAACTGAAGCAACACCAGATCATAACACTGACTCCAGAGGCTTGTACAGTGGACACTATGCAGGATCGCTTCACTTTTCACCCTGACACACCCATCACTTTGGAATAGGCTTAATCTGGACTCATCGGGTCACATGACCTTTTCCCATCGCTCCAAATTCCAGTCTTTATGCTCCCTAGCAAACTGAAGCCTTTTTTCTGATGAGTCTCACTAACAAGTGGTTTGTGTGTGTATGGAAATGCTCTTACTTTCAATATTAAACTGATCTCTGGTCAGTTAAAGGGTCGAGAAAATCATTCCAGGTTTTAATAATGCATTGGACAGTTCTTAAACCAATTTCTTTTTCTTTGCTTGATGCAAACCAATAGTTTGAACGATTTGAAACACTGACTTTTTGGCAAGGTGGTGCAATAATCAAAAACGTTCACACACTCATATAAACACAAATTTTATAGGTCTTTCTTAATATCTTATTCATGATTTGTTTAGATCCTTTAATACACAGCATAAACTGGATAGTACAGGATTTTTCTTGCTACGGACAAAACAACCACAAAACTCACTTGACTACTCTGGTTGTCCCCTTCAACAACTAATAATCAGATGATGGAAAGTTTTTTAGATAAATGATGATCCGATGACATTGTGTACTGGACAGGGGTATCTCAGTAGTTTAGGCGCTGGACTACAGATTGGAAGGTTCCATGTTTAAACACCACCACCACCACCACCACCACCACCACCAAGTTGCCACCATTGGGCCTTTGAGCACCTTGAGAACCTCAACGGCTCAGATGTATAATGAGATTAAATGTAAGTCTCTCTGGATAAGGGCATCATGCTGTAAATGTAAATTTGAGAGCTGGATGGAGAAAGTGAGGTGAGCAGTAAATCCTGCAGGGGGAGCTCGGGTATAAAGAAGTGTGGGGTATTGTTTCTACAGTATGAGAGCTCACCAGAAGCAGTCTGTAGCGTCACACCTGCGGGGATCTGGACAGGATAAGTGACGCCGGGTGGCAGGGAAAACGTTGCGATAGTGCTGGTGTTGGTCTGGATAAAGAAAATAATTAAAAATCAAAGATAATTAAAGCATTATGAATCAAAATTTCCTGCCCGACATCAATTCAACCTGGTGAAATAAGTCTGGCCTGTGTCTAAAACCGAGCTCCCTCTACAGGGATCAGCGGGTGCTAGGAGACTAACTGGAGAATGCTATGAGACCTGAGGAGGGGTTCTGGCACTATGTCGATATGGTCTTTGACCCCGCGTTGCACCTGAGCACTGCATTTCATAAAGCAGACAACTCCCATCTGGATCGGACTTGGATGCACTTTGCCTCTGGCAGATCGATCCACATCCACCACAGATCCAGATCGGAGTCTTCTGGTATCCGGGCAGTCAAACAAAGCGCTTGAATAAAATACTATCTTACTCCTACACTGGACTTTATGGCTAAAAGCTAACCTTCAAATTTTATTTGGCTGAACTGTATGACCTTACCCATAATAACATATTTATCAAGTATTTTAGTTCATTATACTGATATGATCTTAGTACTTCTTTCACTAATTAATAATAATAATAATAATGCAATGTTATGTTTTCTTATATAATGCTGTATGTCTTTTCAATACCATATATTTCTTTAAAAATGTGACCTTTACAAAAAATTACAAGATAACTGAAATTGGGTCTGGATAATAGAAATCCTGTTTTTTTCAGCCTGTATCTTATTTTACAAAAGAAATTCTGACTTACAGCTTTCCCTGTGAAACTCTGCTGCCTGGAAGGAAGAACAGAACCTGAGGAAAGCAGAAATTATTTGAAAGATCGTTTCTGCTAACAAATAATACTCTGCTAAATAATACATAATACTCATATTAAAGGACATTTGTTTTATGTATGCTTTATCAGTTTAAAACAATGTGTAATAGTTTTAAACACGTTAGTTCAGGAATGCGCTTGTTACTACATGAACGATGATATCAAAACGAAGAACCTTTTGATGTTTCACACTCGTCTTAAAAAACACATCATTCTACAGTACACACAATTTTCCACAATGACAAAGTAAAAACAAGTGTTTAGTTATTTTATAACAAAAATAAAGATGGAAATAACCCCTTTACATAGTATTTAGATCCATCACTTACTACTTGGTATGTTAAATCACCTTTGGCAGCCTCAAGTATGCTTGGGAATAAGCCTAGAGGTTTGGCACACCAATCTTTTTGGAAGTTTCTTGCATTCTTCTTGGAAGAGTTGTTCAAGCTCAACCAGGTTGAACAGGCCGGGTCAGTTCATACCGGTTTCTGGTCTCCCTAGAACTTGTTCTGAAGCCACCACTGAGTTTTCTTTGCATTATGCTTTGGATCACGACCTTGGTGAACTCCATCCTATCCAGAGATCCTGAGCACTCTGGAGACGGTTTTTACTCAGGATAGCTCTTCAGTTGTCTGCATCCATTTTTCCATCTATACTAACTAATCTCCCACAGCATGATGCTGCCACCACCGTGTCTGACTGTAGGGAGGGTTTTAACAAGCTGCTTGATTTGCTGACTACAGTCTTTGTGCCATTAGACCGGATCATTTTGTTTCTCATGGTCTGAAAGTCCCATTTGCCTGTTAGAATGTCTTTTGACTGGCCACTGTGCAATAGAGGCCTGATTGGTGGAGTGATGGTTGTCGTTCAGGTTTTCATTTACAGTAGCCCTTAGGTTCGTGGTTACCTCTCTGATCAAGGCTCTTCATCCCTGATTACAGTGTTTGGCTGGGTGTCCAGGTCTGAAAAGACTATTGGTTCTTCCAAATCTCTCTAATTTTTAGAATGATGGAGGCTATCGTGCTCTTGGGTGCTTTTTAACACTGCAGAAACTTCCTTGCATCCTTCCCCTGATCAGTGTCTTGACACAATGACGGCTTGCAGGTTTTCACTCCAAAATACGCCATTCATGGTGACGCCTTATTTAGATCAGTGTGTCCCTTTCCTAATTATGTTTAGTGAAGTCAAACAGGTGAACCTAGGTGAATTCGAAACATGTTGCAGAAGCATTTCAAGGAGTATTGCAACTGGCATAACAAAAGGTCTGAATACTTATCCCATAAAAATAGCATATTTCAGTCTTTGTTTTTTTCCGGCCTTTATTAAATCTGTATACTTAATCAATATTGTGTACTTAACTGATTGATTATTGTGTACTTATTACTGATTGAATCAAAACCAGATTCTGTTTTTTTTTATTTTATATATATATATATATATATATATATATAATAAACAACACTTCTACACCAAGTATTATGTGCTGAATGATATTGTTAGTAGCAATAGTAGTACTAGTAATAGTAACTATTGCAATAATGTAAATAAATCTGTAGACCTGTGGATTTCGGGAGTGCATGGGAATAACTTGCAGGAAGCTGCAGAACAAAGTTGGATGGATTGATGCTCTCTTTCGAAAAGCCTTCCACGGCTTTTGACTGCAGGACCTTCGACTCCCACAACTACGAGTAAAAAAACAAACCAAAAATTCCATATATTCAATATTGCAATGAAAATTATAAAATTAGTTTTATGGATGTCACTAATTCCCTAAAATAAGTAATGTGAACCCTCACTCACTCACTCATCATTAACTATACCCCTTTATCCTGTATTTAGGGTCGCGGGGGGGCGGGGCCTGGAGTTTATCCCAGAAGACTTAGGGCATGAGGCGACCCTGGATGGGGTGCCAATCCATCACATGGTGCACACAGAGAAACATACTCATTCACACACACTACGGGCAATTTTGGAACACCAGTTAGCCTAATCTGCATGCCTTTGGACTGTGGGAGGAAACCGGAGAACCCTGAGGAAATCCACCAAGCACAGGGAGAACATGACAGGGAGAACGGACAGGCAGGAATCGAACCCGGACCCTGGAGGAGCACGGTGACAGTGCTAATTAGCACTTACTGAAAATGTGCTCTATCCTCCAAATGGACATCGTATGATCACATCATGCATATATACATATATAAATATATTATATTGTTATAAATTTCATGGGAAAATATATAATTTCCAGTCTCACCTGCCTGAGCTCATCTAGCACTTTTTCCTCCACTCCTTCATCAATGAACAGCTCTCGGACACTCTCTATCACATCATCAATGATAGAGAGGTAGAGTTTGGGCTGGAGGAAAATCAAGAGGTCTGTTTTTATTTATTTAAGTTAGTTATTTCCACTGATTAAATAGAAAAGCTATTCTAAGGAGTCAAACAGGTGCTGATTCGGTTCGGGGTAGGAGTCGACTCTGTATTTGCATCAATACAAAACTAACACACGAATCAATACAAAACTCTATCACAAGACCGAAAATGCGCAAAAGAAAAATAGCGAACCATAATTTGAATACAGTCAATCGGCTTTGTGAAAGAAATGAAATTTCGAAAAAAAAAATAATAGTAAAAGAGTCAAATGAGGAATCGATTCTTGTTTGGGAATCGATTCCCAGACTCGACAGCGACGTCAAACGGCTGAAACATGTTGTTTAAATAAATAATCAAATGGTTTTAAACCTTGTCAAATTTCTTTCTGGATGACTGAATATCATGAGCATTGTTCGCTCATATTTATCCGTAGATAAATGATAAACTGCTCTGATTGTTAGCTAACACTGTTAATCACTGACATAGATGTAATTTAAATTAGCATTACTTACTAGTATGTTTGTATTTGAGAGCATTTTTGATCCGAGCTCATCTAAACACACGGTGTGAACTCAGTGTTTTGGTTTAGGGCTAAATGTGAGACTTCACGCAGCTGTTTTTTGGAGGACTAATCAGTTAAAGGGCAGCAAAACGAAGAGTCAAATAAATGAGTCGACTCCCTGCTTTGAGTGCTAAGGTGATTCGGTTCGGATTCACTCAGCTCAAAATCAGTCAATTCTGCACGATAAAAGATTTTACTTGAAGATAACAATAGCTCACAATAAAACAACATCGTATATAATGTGAAGGTGATAGTTTAATAGTAAAAAAATATATAAAAAATTTAACTACCCAAAATAAGGTGTAAAATTCAGTCAGATAGCATTAGCTTTCTCAAGCTCCCTCATAAAACTGTTAGCATATGATGCTAATACGTAAATGTGTCCCAATCACATACTACCACAAAAGTATTATTTATACACTAGTTGTTGATGGAAAAGGTTTTTTTTTTTTATTTCTGCAGTAAAAATATTGTATGAACTAATCCCAGTAAAAGATTTCAGTTTAGCTTTTCTAATTAATATCTATTGGTGCAAGTGTTTGTTTACATTGAGCGAGTAGTTCAAGTATATGTACTTTAAACCAAGCCAGCTCAAAGATTTCACATTTCACCTTGCCAAATTTACCTGACTTTTATACTTAATATAGTATAGATTGATTTTCACTTCATATTTAACATGAATTTTAAGTTGAGGAGTCACTTTTTAGCAATTTAGCTGCACATCTGAGGTAAACGTTAATGCTACAGAAGTTGTGTTGGGTTTTCCAGTCATCATAGCATTACGTTATTCACATATATGAACAAGTTTTAACTAGCCATATTATATAGAAAAATACATCATCGTTAAAACTGTGAAGAAAAAAAAAACATTGATGCTAATCAACCAGGAAACACGGACGGCAAGCTGAGGCTAGCTAATAATCAATCGATACCGGTGATAATAGATTGAATAACCAGCTGTAACACAATTTAAAGGTACTATTAGAACAAGGACGTAAAAAAATTATACATTTGTATGATCAATCATTTGTCTGAGAAGTGTCAACGCAGGACAAAGAAAATGCTGAGTATGAGTAAAATTACATTTAACAACCCCAGTTAGATAAACTTCAACATGAGAACTATGAACAATAAAAGTTTCTCTTTATTCATTTCTAAAATGAAATAAAGTTCAAAGTTGTGAATACAACAACAACAAAAATAAAGCTTGTTATACGTATGTAATGTTTTTTATGAAGTGTTAACATCGTCTCCCGTGGAAAAGCAGTGTTGCATCACTAGAGGAAGCATAATCACAAATCAATACTACAACTAAAAAATTATTGTTAGCAATATAGCCGTTTATTAGAAAATAACATTATAATAATGCCGTAGTACATTTTAGCAATACAATCTTTCTAAAATTCTTGGGGAAAGTCACAACCCTCAGGAGGTAGCATATACTTTATATATGCTTCATTTTACTGCATTTTGTTATTTATTGCTTACAGTACACCAGCTACACAAGTAATTTCATTAAATAATCTTAAATGTGAACAGTAATAAAGGGGCTTAATATGCAATTCATCCCTCTGAAATCCTGCAATGTATAATGGGCTAAAGTGCAAAGACAGGTTTTTAACAGTCATTTATTCTGGCAGAGCATTACAAATTGTATTTATTAATTTAATGGCGGCACGGTGGTGTAGTGGTTAGCACTGTCGCCTTGCACCTCCAGGGTCCGGGTTCGATTCCCCGGCCAGGCTCG
>JAQQZS010000013.1:15930807-15942365 GCA_030068045.1 Platyallabes tihoni | reverse complement strand
AGTCTCCTGGGATAGGCTCCAGGCCCCCCGCGACCCTGATCAAGGATAAAGCGGTATAGAAAATGAATGAATGAATAATTTAATGGTTAATATAAATACATATATTTGTCTTATATTGTCGAGCTATGTGTGCTGATCTTAACTTGCGGAGGAAAAAACAGTCTAGGACCGTTCCATGTGCCTGTTGTAAGTGCATGCTGATTATTCATTACTGCGAGTATGCAAGTGTTTTTATTCCTCTGAAACAAATCCCTTTTTTTTTTTTAATCATTGTGTTGCGCAACTCGACAGCTTCTGCGATTCGGGCTGGATTAGCTTTTTTTCAATTTCCACCTAAAAGCAGAAAGAAAGAAGAAAATCTGTCATGGACCGTTTTTTTTTTTTTTTTTTTTACGATAATTTGCCCCATTTATCATTATTCAACTTGTATAACTGATTAATTAGCTTCTCTCAGATTTTACCTGGCAACGATAGAAGGCCCTGTAGCTGATGTGTTTCTGAGGCTGAATGTCACTTTCTGTTCCCAAAGACTTCACCCTGGTTTGAGAAATGACCGTATCTGCCACCTCACACTCCATGGTGATGAATGGGAACCAGTCAGTGGGGATCTCTTGGTCTGACGCCAACTCCAGCTTACAGGAGAAGCAATGGGGATGGTCTGCAGCTGTGAGAGAGGGTGAACAAAGAAAATAAAGAAAATGAGAAGTTAGGGCCACCAGGGGGAGCACACAGCAAACAACTCAGGAAGCTCAGGCTGACTAATCTGCCATCTCCGTCTTTGAATCTTTTATTCATTTGGCAGAACCTTTTGTACAAAGCTTGCTCAGGGCTCATCATTTTAAATCCTCCCCCCGCAATCCTAGCCAGTAGGACAGAACTGTAACCAAAGCAAACACTGTCATGATGGACAAAGTCATGCTATGTTACCCTGTGATAAATATATGCCTTGGGATCGCCCGATTAACTGTAAGTGATGTCTTAATTGCAAAAGTTCTAACTTTCTTACGATATGCTTATTTATAAAACATAACTCTATGTTCATTTAATCGTATTTTTCTACTAAAACCAACATAAATGTCTATAAACAGATGTGGGTGAAAAAATAATTATCAGTTATCTATCATGATTCTTTTGTGTGGCAATTCGTCTATCATTACACTGACTCCAGAATATATTTTTTAAATAATCTTTAATTAATCTATGTTTGCATGTGAGGTGGTAAAATGCTGACATTCCTCTATACAGTAAGTCCCCAAGATACGAACGAGGTATGTTCTGAGAGTGTGATCCTAAGTTCAATTTGTCCGTAAGTCCAACAAACATTGTCCAGGTACTAAGATACTACACAATTGACTACACTCGGTATAAAACTAACATGTTCCAAGATTTTATCTTAATTGTGCCGATGACTGATGACTCATGTTAAAAGATTGAGCTATGTCTGCCATCGTTTCGCCTTGCTTCATTCTCTCAATTATTTTCACTTTGATGTCCATCATTATTGCTTGGAGCTTCTTAGCAGTACCAGTTTCATCGCTGCTGCTTTTACTCTCGCTCCCAGACATCCTGTGATGCACGCTGCTCGAATGCGACGATGTATTACGGACATGTGATCTAACTTCCGCGATTGAACATGCACAAACACATGTTCGTATCTTTGAAAGTTCGTAACGCGAATGTTCGTATGTTGGGGACTTACTGTAATACTACAGGAACTATTCACACTATTCAAACCTTTATTTCAGGAATTTGTTTAGATGTAACAAACAAAACCGGGAGAAAAAATGTTTTTCAGAATCGCGATACAGATAGATTCAGCACCTTTTTCCATGATAACATCGTATCTTGTGGCCCCTGGTGATTCCCATGCCTGATATGACTATTTTGTTCTATTTTGGGTTCTTGACCAATGTAAACAATAAATACAGTGTCAGAAATTTGTATCTGCATTAGCATGAGGCTGATATCATGGCACAGTTTCTACCACAGCTTTCCTAGACGTCCGCCCAGGCCCTGGAAATGTAATAAATTATTCAAAACGCGTTTAAAACATCTTTTGTACAAATGGAATTTAATATTGATTAGTGCTAGGAGAATTTATTATTGCATTGCTAAGGTAATGTACTGATATTTTGTGACATATGAATACCTCACAATGCTGTGTTATTTAGGTAATAGGTAAAACGTTAACAAAGCCAGATTGTCTACCACTGACTTAATATTCATCAAAAGATTAATTACATTTTGTGTTATTTTACAGAACAATTTCAGACTTTCAGATTTTTTTGTTTAAGAAACATGTGCTTTCATGTAAGGGTACCAGATTCATTTCTTACCCATGTTCTTAGCAGGAAGCTTGTCAATTCTCCAAACAATAGCTCCATACACGTTCTCATATTTGACAGTACCAACAGTCACCTGCATGACAGGATGAGAATCTGTGACATTCACTGCGCCCAGACAGGCGTTTCTGTTCATGCGGGCCTTAATCGATTTCTGCCAGAGCAGCGAGATTGTGCGAGGCACTTTGACCCAATCCCCAGGAAGCGGAATCTGAATAAGCACGTTTTCACAAAGAGTTTCTGCCCCGACTGTAGGGAAGGACGACTGCATATTCAGAAAGGCTTGTAGCTCCAGGTAGGCACCTTGAACGGTGACTGTAGCCTTTACTGAGAAGGGCAAGTCTCCACAGTTCAGTGATACTGCCCTGTAGCGCCCGAGTTCCACCCTGCAGGCGTCCGGTGGTGAGAACTTAATCAACCTAGTGTCTTCGAATTCAGCCTCTCTTACACACTTGTGAAACCAGTAGTCAGCGATCTCCATCCACGCTCCGTCCTCTTCAGAGCCGTAATTAGAGTTTTTGCTCAAAAGTCCGAGGTCATTCAGTGCCAGGAAACATTCCGCTGCGCCGTTTATGAAGGCCAAGCAGTGGAGCCGTGTGATGGCTGCACGCTCCAGAGTGGCTCCGTCCTTATCTACACGCATCCAGATATGGTCTGCAATCTGCAAGGACATCTCTTGCTCCTCGTAATGTTTCGGTTGCTTGAAGGGACCAGGTAATCTCATCAGTTCCTCCTCAAGGGACACCAGTAAGTCCTCCATGTCTCCGTACTCGGTTGTGCCGAACTTCAGCAGCTGCTCCACTTCGGCTTCATGCGTCACCTCAGGTTTAGGATGATAGCGCTTTCGTTCGACATATGACACATGTTCTATTTTCAAAGTGGCGATTTTTCGCGGTTCACCATAACTTTCCAGTTTTGGGCCTGAAAGATAGCAACTGGAAGTGAGCTGGAACTCTTTGAATGGTTTCTCCAAGCCTTTTTCATAATACATTTGGAGGACGGCTCCTGGGAGCAACTGTAAGTATATAGGGCCCCACTGACGGGATGACATACGGTTCTTTTTCTCTGGGATCCTCAGCATTAACGGCCAGCCATGCCTCCTCTGGCTGAGGAACAGTCCCTGTGGAACAAAGGAAGAAGAACCTTTCTGTTCATCAACATCCTTTAGTTTTATTATATCCGAATTTCTTTCTTCTCTCTCTTGGTCTTCGTCCTCCTTTGCCTTTAACCGCTCTAGCTTATGGCAGATGTACGAGTAGGAATTTTGTAGTTGGTCCCGTGGTGGCTCGTAACCATCCTTGGTTCTGATAAAAAAGCGAGGCAAGCTTGAGCCAGGCTCTGAGTCTGACGAAGAACTGCCAGAATCTCTCTTGTGCTTGTTTTCACCCAAAAATAAGTTAACCTGACCAGGATCGTCTTGGAACGCTGGGAAGCAAGCGGAAGCCTCGGAAGATAAGCGTCTATCAGGAGAAGAAATGTTCGCCGAGGTGTTGGAGAAACTCCTAATGACGTTAGGTGGTCTTAGTGAGTCGAGGATAAAGGGAGACGGACCTGTCGGTGTTTCCCTTACTGGAGTGCACATCGGAGTGTTGCTGGGCACACATGAGCTCCCATTGTAGCTAAAGTGCATATGGGGAGATTCCAGTGGACTGGATAACCTCCTCGCGGTACTGCCCAAAGGAGGCAGCACCAATTTCAAGCCATTCGGTCGAGGTATTGACCCAGAACTTGGTGAAGGAGACTGCAGGCTTTTCTGCGGTGAGGACTGGGGGGTGACTTCATCTTCGAATGTGACCCAGTTACCTGGATGGTTCGTTGAGCACATTGTGTCGGTCAATTTGTGTCAAAGTAATCTGTTCCTTCCTGAATCAAACCAGCCACTGGGGCATCTGTAAAAAAAAAAAATTCAAGAGTAGAAACATTCACAAAGAGCTAAAAATGCGTGTGTAAAAAATATGTAAAAGTTTTCATCAAATGCAAACTTGTGAAGGCTAATTCTGGAACTCTTTCTTAGTCTTCACAAAAAGACATCTATAAGGGTGATTGCTTAAACATGGCGGCTGGTATACGGACATTAAAGATTTGCATGTGTGTCTGGATAAGAAAAAAAGATCAAATGCCAAAAATGCAGCTGGATACAGACATATGCCAAGTTTCCAACTGCAGATTTCTCACATGACTGCACCTTTAAAGACAAATCTTTCGAGCGGGCTTTGTAACAGCTGGGATGGGGAAGGAAGAGAGAGAGGGGCGGGGGGGCGAGGGTGGTTGGGAATGTGTCATGCTCCGGGCCAAATTTGTCTTTGAATTGTATGATTCGACTGCCACATGAGATTTTAATGGTTAAATATAGCAGCCTGATTCAGATGGTGACCGTGTGGGGATAACATCAGGTCAGGTACTTGTTAATTCGTTATACCTCATCTGTAGTGGACTAAAAACATTCAAATTGTTTAAGCCTTCAGTGTAATAACATCTGGATTTAAGCAACGACAATCAAATCTTTACATCTACTGCAGATATTTTCTTTAAAACAGTCTGTAAATACATTGAATGCAGCTTTGCCTTGACTCAGGAAAGCTCGTCAAAAAAGAGAAGTGCCGGATCATTCCTTCTCGACTGGAACAAAATTAAGCGAGCCATAAACATAAAGCTGACGCGAGCAGCATCGGCGGGCCACTGCGGCAGGGAACGCTGCGAGTGGGCTGAGAAATGAGAGGTTACAGAATCGTCGGCGGCTCCGAGACGCATTCCTGACATTCCTCTGGGACGCTCGGCATGGACGAAGGAAATACCATCCCACAATGCTCTGACAAATCCATGCAGTCACCGTCGCTGTAATATTAACATTTGAACAGACTCATCTGAGCTGTTGTTTCACACTTTTACTTTACTGATTTAACAATCAGTATGACTCATTGTTTTTTCCTTTTAGGACAGGGTTGCTAAAAGGACGTCGTCTCATTCTCAAAGCTTGACGTTGCTCACAGCAAAATAAATGACGTGTGCAGAATGCCTGCACAAGCTCAACTGTATATTTCTTTGCCGTACAAAGCATAAAACTCACATGACACTCTTCAACATCTCATGCTCAGGAAGTAATACGAGATGAATCACACACATATGTGGAAGTTCCACAAGTTCCATTCGACACCATGACCTGAGCGTAATACTCAAAAGTTTGGTCCGACTGAACATAAGACTTCCCAAAGACAATAATGCACTTCTGTTCTTTTTGTCTCAAGCGCAAGCCTCGATAAATTACATTAAACTATTACGCAACAGGATGAAACCCAGGCAACAGTTTAGCATTAAGTATCTCCTACAAGACCTGGGATTTTTTATTTTTTTTTATTTGAGGTCACAGCATATTAAAGGACACCTATTTGGCAAATTTCACGTGTTTTGTCATTTCGTCTGTGTCTACAAATACAAACAAAAAAATATTTCCTGATGTCCACTTTCTTTAAAAAGCAAATCAGATCACCCCCCCCCCACACACACACACACACACACACACACACACACACCTTTGTGACCTCATATGCGACAAGACCCCTCCCAGTTAGGCGCCATTTCCAAAAGATACAATAAATCCATCAGTCAAGAGTGTACGCTATTAGTTATATCTCAGACACAAACATTAAGAGACACAATTCGGAGACTTATATTTCCTTGTTACAGCTTTCATATGCTATATGAAATCACAAATGAAGATCATCTGTATCTTTTCAAAGTAATGCATGTTTCTGCAATTTGCATGCAAAAATAGCTTATTCCTGAAGAAATGTTAGAATTTTCTGTATCAATACAACATTGTATTGAATGCTTGGATCCTAATTTGGTCATAGGGATGATAACGCAGCGGAATGTATAGATTTTTTAAAAAGTATCGATAATTGTTAACATGATGTTTTTGGAAGTTTTGGAAGGAGTCTCCAGTGCGGAATAACAAGCAAAGCAAAACACAAGTTAGCGCTCTGCGGATTCGCAGTACAGTATGTGTAAATATTTTGTCTTAATGTCAAAAAAGATGAAAAACAGAGCTAGGTGAAGGAACGACTCTTTGCAGCTGCTATAGCGTAAGTGAGAACAGGAAGTAACCTGTATTTCTGCAACATTACATGTCATTATAAATGGATATAAAGTACAACTTCTATTAATTCATAAAAAAAAGAGTTAGCGGTGGTGAACGGATGTGTCGTAATAGGAAAAAAAAACTTTGGAATGATAACAGTACCTACACGCTTCATCATCGTTTGTACACAAAGTGTTTGATTCTTTACATTCAATTCACTGATAGCGCTGTACGTTTCCTGTTGCTTATCAGACACTAAGATGATGAGTTTCTACTAGACAAGCAAAAACACTAATCAAACCTGACGTAAGCGAACGTTTAAATAATAACCATTTGTGTTCCGAGTTACATCGTGCATGACTTTAAATGAGGAGTTAAAGAGATGCAGAGGGAGGATCTGCGTTTAGGTAATGGCAGGGTACGGAATTTCACTTCAGTCCCTGATGTCACCAGCTTGCATTAATACAGAAACTATCATCTGTGCATCCAGATAAAACCCCGAGTAATCACCGGTTTCATCCACACACACACACACACACACACACACATATACACACTCTGGGATGAGCACCGAAATAGATTTGGATAGACTGCTGGGAGGGGTATCGATCTGATTATTTAGCACAAGCACGGAAATGTTCCGTTTCACACTACTGAGATTTTAGTTTTTATTTACTGTGGTTTAAACCAGAATTTCATCACAGTGGTTGGTTAGAAGGTGTAACACTGGGACTCGTAGAGATAAAGCTGTAACATTTAGGCTGACATTCGGATTGACTTGCACCCTGCTCAGGATTGCTTGCGTAATTACACTCTCCGATACAGCAGGTGGCAGTATGCATCTACTTGCTTTGTGAGCCGCCATTAATTACAAGAGTAGAGGAGAACAAGGAAGTTAATCTTCACGCTCAGGAAAAAACGTCAAGCCATCAGCTACGGCTGTGTAGGTGAGAGGATGAGATCCATGCTACACGTAGATTTGGGACGAGACAAGCGGCACTGATGATGTCGTATCTAAACAGTGATGATCTTCCATTCTCAGGTACGATCAGCTTCCATATCTGATTCAATCTGCACGCGAGTAAACTGTATCATTCTCAAGACTAAACTTACCCGGTCCCCAAGCGCGGAACGATTGTGTTCACACTGATCGAAATGAACCAGACTCAGAGTCAAGTGTTCTCGGAAACAATCCTGCGACCCTAACATGAACACGCCCTTAGTTTTCAAATTTTATTTATTAATTTTTTTGAGTAGTTTAATCCCTGTGGTTTCTTGGTAACATGACAAACATCCAGAAAGCAACAGCAACAGCTAAAAAGAGAACAGCTATATATAACTCTAACATGAGTAAGAACAGTAACAAACATGTTTCTTGTAACTATAAACAGATAAAACAGACAACATGTTACTATTTAATGAATACACCGTGACAAATATCTGTAGTATAACAGGAACCAAAACACTTCAGGGTGGTAACGTTAACTCCACATAAATCACGACATACTCTTGATGATTGTTTTCCAATAAGAGCACAACATAGAAAACTGAAAGTTGTGCCTGGATTTAAATTTATTTTTTTTTTAATTCAAAATGTGCGTGCATGATGCAAATCAATCATCAAATCAAATATAAGCTTTAATTCTCTTTTAAGGTCACTGGCGGTCGTGTAAGCATTTCACTGCATATCGTACTGTGTATGACTGTGTATGTGACAAATAAAATTTGAATTTGAATTTGAAATATCATACTGAGTCCTAGTCACATGACCCTTTTTTTAGGACGATACATGACAATGTGAATATTAATAAAAAATAAATAAATAAAAGAATAATAATAATAATAACAATTCCAGTCTTTTACTTTAATGCATTTATTTTTAATGGATGTGTAATGTTGTCCATATAATAAATATAAATGCTGATTAAACATTTTGCCATTATAATGATTATAGCCTTATTGTGATTATTTGATGTATTTCATACCACATGTTTCACTCATACTACAGCTGTCATAAGGACATATCATATCTTCCTACACTGCACATCCTGCACATCCTGTTATAGTTCCTGTTGTAGTTAATAATTTTATTTTTTAATGGTACATTTTAAATTTGAAAAACTGTGGGCGCTGGACAGAGTTTAATGAAACTTTTGCAGTACTTATCTTCCTGAAGTTTAACCTGCACCAACAGTGACATCAAAATGTTGAGTGAAAGCGATGTTATGAATTGTTGTGTGCCGGATTTAAAATAAGCGTAAACAAGGCGTACAACCTACAGAAAAGTTAGACACAGAATTCTGCTGTACCGAAAGACAGACAGGTACGCGGGCTTCAACTTGAAATAATAATAATAATAATATCACTGATTACATTAAAGATCATCAGATTATTTTTATCTTTAACCTTTTAACTATTTCTACAAAAATTTTAACCGTCAACGATGGGTACTGATCTTCTTCTTTCTTTCTTCTTTGTCTTTCGGCTGTTCCCTTTCAGGGGTCGCCACAGCGAATCATCTGCCTCCATCTAACCCTATCCTCTGCATCCTCTTCTCTCACCCCAACTAACTTCATGTCCTCTCTCACTGCATCCATAAATCTCCTCTTTGGTCTTCCTCTAGACCGATGGGTACTGATGCTAGTGCCTAATACTATTGATATTTCGGGGAAAAACAGTCAAGCGTAATGTTAGAATACTGAGCAGAAGTGAAGTGGGCACGTCTTCTATTAAATAATATGAGAATTTATTGCAGATATCCACCTGAAGTTTAACCTGCACTTTTTTTGCAGTAAATTTTATATATATATATATATATATATAAAACAATTAAAGCACAATGCTCTACCTGAGATTAATAAATCTCATAAAGACTAACATGTCAACAACAAAAGAATTATGCATTCATGCTATTAAAATGAAATTTGCAAATTAGTACTAACTCTTAAAAATAAAAGTTTATAGTGGGGGATCTGGCAACCCAAACTGGGCTGCAACATGTAACCATCAGTTTTTGTTGTTTTTTTCCAAAGAGCAACAAAAAAACAAACTGGTTACTTTGTTTAGATTATTCTATTTTATTTTTATTTTTTTTTACATTTCAAATACAACATGATTATGTTAGATCTTAGGAAATAATGTGACATGTTTTTAAGAACTTAACAGAAATGTGTTTTGAAGACTTTTGCCATGAGAAGAGTGTGACATCTTTTTATAAACCGTTACCTCCTACACACTGACACTAAACCAGTTTAGATTATATTATAGTATAATTAACAAACATCATTACAAGCTGGTTCAATCTACAAACCGAAAATTAGACCTTTTGTATATTTAATAACAGCAACAAGATGTTCTGTGCTTAAAAAGAAGAACTTTTACAAGTCAAAAACAAAGAAAAAAAACAGAGTCTGAATGCGGAGAGAAAACATCTGATTAGTTAAATACTCACACAACGAATCCGACATCAAGTCATCATCTTTCAGGAAGAAAACTCCTAATAATATTAATAATAATAAAAGTCAGAGACTATAATAAAGTCGTCGCTGGATCCCCCACACCCTCCTGCACCTCCTCCTGTTAAACACTCCGACACGGAACAGCTCGGATCCGCCTAATGCGAACCATGGCGGAGAACAAGACACCCGGAGAACCGAGTCACTGAATCACTGAGCCGACTCCGACGCCAAAGGGGAGTCGACTCCAAAAACTAAACCACGTGACAGGAAAAGCGAAGCCGTCCTTAAAAGATATATTTTACCTCAAATCATCATCACAATAAATGTAGAATCAGGTTTAAAGACTGTGAATGAACAATGATTAAAATATTTATTCAGTTAAAACCATTTCTGTGACAAAACAAATACCTCAAAAAGTAATAACTAGCATTAGTACACGTCAGTGACGGTTAAAGATTTTGTAGAAACCATTAAAAAGGTTAAAGCTAAAAATAATCTGCTCATCTTTAATGTAATCAGTGATGTTATTATTATCGTACATGTCTGTCTGTGTGTCTTTTTGTACGCCTGAACTCTCTGTATAACTCATTAATACAAAGAAATCACATTGAGTATTCTACGCCTTGTTTACGCTAAGTTGTACATCTTTCGTCGCCAGATAAATACACTCCCTCTTCGGAGAGAGAATCACAGATAAGAGATGGGGAAAGTCGAATTTTTGTCTTAAAACGATTCCAGCGCGTTAAAATTCACTTATTTTTCACTCCCAGTGACAATATTCCGTTTAGCGTTAGCTTCTACTGCTGCAGGCATTTGTTTACATTGAGCACGTAGCTTATTAGTAGCTTATTTTAAATCCGGCACATAACTGTTCATAACATCGCTTTCACTCAACATTTTGATTTCACTCATGGTGCAGATTAAACCTCAGGCAGATATCTCACTACTGCAAAAGTTTCATTAATTTCTGTCCAGCGGTCGGTTTAAGACGCGCCCACAGTTTTCCACATGCGCATTACGTTGTCAAAACTTGCGGTTTATAATTTGGAACAAAACTGCGCAACTTCACTGCTACTTTGACATATTTGATTTATTCGTCCCACAGCGGGGAAATTTCTTAAACCTGGCAACAGTTTATTAAACTCTGTCCAGCGAAGTTTGCATGATGCTGTGACAAAATCCGGCTGGACAGACATTCAGACATGCAGACAGAAAATTTTCGGGGAGACTGGTTTCTGGTCCTCCAATGTATCATAATATAATTGTAAGAGTGAGTTCAGACCAACGTACAGACACAACCTTGTGTATATATATATATATACACACAAGGTTTTGTCTATATATATATATATATTTTTTTTTTTTTTTTTTCACCTTACCAACAGAAATTTTGTAACAAATTTGCATCAACATATGAAGCACTTTCGACATACAAAGGAGCGAACTGAATCAAACGAAGGACCGCAGGACTACCCAGATCCACACCCTGTGCTTCCGTTACCTGCAAATGTAGTCTTCGGTCAACTCACTGCCGCTCCTCACGCTGCTCCAATGTTTCAGCAGATATATAATATTATTACCTCACACTATAACAAGGGCACAGGTGATTATGACGCTGCCTACTGTTACACAGTGAGGGGCGCCCACTACGGTGGCCACCGGTTGCAGGCCAAACAGAAT
>JAQQZS010000013.1:15918103-15930752 GCA_030068045.1 Platyallabes tihoni | reverse complement strand
CACCCTGTCCAGGGTGTACCCCGCCTTGTGCCCGAAAGTCTCCTGGGATAGGCTCCAGGCCCCCCGAGACCCTGATCGAGGATAAAGCGGTATAGAAGATGAATGAATGAATGACGTACGGCTAATGAAAACCCAGAATTCAGTATCTCAGAAAATTTGAATATTGTAATAAAAATTCACACATAGTGTTGCACTCTAATCAGCTAATTAACTCAAAACACCTGCAATGCCTTTAAATGGTCTCTCAGACTGAGTTAGTAGGCTAGACAATCAAGCTGACTGTTCAAGGAAATAATGTGGTAGAAAAAGGTGCACAGGCAACAGGGATAACGGCAGCCTTCAGAGGATTGTGAAACAAAGGCCATTCAAGAATTTCGGGGAGATTGAACAGGAGTGGACTGCAGTTGGAGTTGGTGCTTCAAGAGCCACCATGCACAGACATATCCAGGACATGGGCTGCAACTGTCGCATTCCTCCGGTCTTGAACCCAAGACAACATCAGACACGTCTTACCTGGATTGGACAGTTTCTCAGGAGGCCAATGCCCTCTTTTCAGATGAAAGTAAATTTTGCATTTCATTTGGAAATCAAGGTCCCACAATTTGGAGGAATAGAGGAGGGGCACAGAATCCAAGTTTGCACAGTCAGTGGTTGTTTGGGGAGCCAAGTTATCTTGTGGTGTTGGTACACCGTGTTTTATCAGGTCCAAGGTCAGCGCAGCGGTCTACCAGGAATTTTTAGAGCACTTCATGCTTCCCCCTGCTGACCAGCTCTATGGATATGCTGATTTCATTTTCCAGAAGGACTTGGCACCTGCCCACACTGCCAGAAATACTAATACCTGGTTTAAGTACCCTGTGTTGACCTAAACCACATAGCGAATTTATGGAGTATTGTTAAAAGAAAGACGAGAGACACCAGACCAGAGCTGAAGGCTGCTATCAGAGCAACCTGGGCTTCCATAACAGCTCCGCAGTGCCACAGACTGATACGCCGCATTGCTGCAGTAATTCTTGCAAAGGGAGCACCGACCAAGCTGTACATGTTCATACTTTTCAGTAGTCAAACATTTCTGTAATTAAAATCTTTTTTTTTTAATTAGTCTTAAGTAATATTCTAATTTTCTGAAATACTGAATTTTGGGTTTTCATTAGCTGTAAACCATAATCATCAAAATTAAAAGAAATTGAAATATCAAGTCTCTGTGTAATGAATATATATAATGAGTTTTACTTTTTTTATTGAATTACTGACTTTTCAGTGATATTCAAATTTTTTGAAATGCACCTGTATAGACTAAATAAAGAACATTAATTCATTCACCTTCTATACTGCATTTCCTACACAGGATCCTATCCCAGGAAACTTCGGGTACAAGACGGTCATACATACTACACACTCCAGGCAAACAGCTCTTTCAGTTGGACGATGATCTGCATAAACGGAGTTTGTTCACAGTAAATCCATAAATAAAGATGTATAAGACTAGTCTTTAATTTATAAAAGAAGAAACAGCACTGCTTCAGCGAAGGACAGTCGACAGGGTGCAAATCACTCAACTGATGGATTAAAAGATCATTAAAGCAAACCTTTGTTCTATCAATGTGCATTGGTGAGTACTGGCGTTCTCCTGGAGTCCACGATCGTCACTTTGGTCTTATCAAGATACAGTTCCTTGTCTCTCCACCATTCTCTGAGCAGGTTCACTTCCTCTCTGGGAGCTGAATCATCGTAGTTGCTGATGAGACCCACAACTGTAGTGAAATCTGCCAAATCGATGTGATTTGAAATGCTGAACAGTCATGAGTCAGCAGGTTAAACAGCAGCGGACTGAGCACACAGCCCTGGGGAGCACCGGTGCTCAGTACACCGGTCCTGAAGGAAGCCGTGTTGCTGATGTTATCAGATAAGTATCATAATGAAATGCTGCTTGTTGTAAGAGTAATACTCATTTACTCATCGTCTATACCGCTTCATCCTGTATACAGGGTTGCGGGGTCCTGGAGCCGATCTTAGGTTAAGGCAGGGTACACCCTGGACAGGGTGCCAATCCAACACAGGGCACACACACATACACACACTTACTCGCTCATTCACACCCTACAGGCAATTTGGGAATGCCATTTACCCTCATCTGCATGTCTTTGGACTGTGGGAGGGAACCAGAGTACCAAGAGGAAACTCACCAAGCACGAGGAAAACACGCAAACTCCATGCACACAGAGACGGGAATCGAATCTTGGCTCAAGTCTGGGTTTCTAAAATTCTATTCTATGTTTCTATGTTCACATCTCCAATCTTTCTTTAACAATGTATAGTTGATACCAGATGCTGTAATATATATAAAACTTCTAGACGTTCAAGTCAAAATGGGACTTTTGATTGTTCCGAATAACAGAAAACAGTTATGAAGTAAAACCTCCCTTTATTTCTCCATATTAATCCCCTGCTACACTTATTCACTCATCCCAGTGTTTCATTAGTGCTTGGACACCATCAAGGTAGAAAGTTCTGAAGAGGTCTTTAGATCATCTTCACAAAAACTAGATATTCTATAAGAAAGCTAGAGGCTTGAAGATGCTTCCTGAAGATGTCCCTATAGGATCAGGGTCCAACCCAGTACTAGCGAGGTGTACCTTATGATGTGTGAGCGTGTTTTTTGCAAAGCTTCTAAATAAAGTGTAAAATCAGAGGATCTTAAAATGGGTATGAATTAGAGTTTTCTCAATTTTCCCCAAACATGAAAATATTACCCAAAGTTCTACAGAATTAACATTACCAGTCAAAAGTTTGAACACACCTAACAATCCTAACGGTGTTTATTCAAAGTACACAATAATTTCCTTTGAACAATTGATAGAGATGTATCTGCTACTTAAATCCTTTTTACTGCTGTGTAAATCCTTCATAATGGCTCTAATCTGATGTGCTGTTTGTTAGGTGATTTCTGAGGCTGGTGACTCTAAATTAACTTCTCTGCAGCAGAGGTAAGGTTTGGTCTTGCTTTCCTGGGAAGGTCTTCATGAGGTAGAGTTTCATCAGAACTGTTCCAGAACAGCTGTCCATGTCTTTTTGCTTCTACATTATACTTGAGTTACCCTATACACTATGAAACCAAAGTGATGAATCGATTTGTATTGTTTTATGACTTCATAAATATCCAGATTTAACCATTCTAAACAAATACATTTTTCCCCTGCTACCACTTGGGGCGCTGTGCTGCCACCTAAAGTGAATAGTGCAGAGCCCCATCTGCAGGATCACAGAGGAACTGCAACATACCAAGACCAAATGAAAAAGTATATATATATTTTTTAAATACATTTATCTTTAATAAACCACAACAAATTCCAACATGAATCACGATATGTAACTTAACTGATATTCTCCTCCACCCAACTCTACTATATTATGCAAGTTCCCCAACTTCAAAGTGAATCAAATTAACCATGTTATTTTATACACGTCTGCTTCAAGTTTAATCATACATGGATTAAGGGAGCACAAGTTGTAGCGCCCAGTCTGAAACACCAGTCCGGTAGTGAGTAAATTTAATTATTAAACTAGAACATTCCTACACATTTGGAGTGTGTGTGGCTGCTATTCGACCAACACCAGGTCAACAGAACACAAAGTGAAATGAAAACAAAAGGAGGAGGAGGATGGGGTGGTGAAACATTTTTATTGACTACTGTACATCCTTTCACTTGTCCTCGGGCTTGTTGAAGCAGTAAGTGAGACAGCACTTTCCGCAGTAGTGCCTGTCGAAGTGGCTGGCCATGAACACGCCGGCACCACACTCGTCAGCTGGGCACTCGCGACGGAGACGGTGGATCTTACCGTTCTCGTCAACCTAACACATGGAGAAGGAAAAGATACATTTTTAAAATAAATTCATAAATAAAAATCAGCCGGGAAGTTAAAAGGGGGAACTAAAAAAATCAGGTCCAGGGTTCAGGTTACTCACCTTGTAGTACTTGAGCACAGCAAGCTTGACCTTCTTTCTCTTGTGCTTGTTCTTCTTGGGGGTGGTGTAAGACTTCTTCTTCCTCTTCTTAGCACCACCACGCAGCCTCAGCACCAGGTGAAGTGTCGACTCCTGGAAAAAACACACAAAGGTGAGGGATGCTAAGGCTGAAGAGGAACATTATCATCCTGTGTACAAGTAGGAAAATTTATGAAAAACCCTAAACAGTGATTTTTTTTTTTATCGTCTTAGAGATGTTGGCGATATAATAAAACACTAATGGATGTATTTGAGGGAAACAGTTTATTTTAAATTCCATCATGACATTAAAATTTTTATTAATTACTAAAACCAAACTGGCTGGTCATTTAATTTGATAATTGTTTTATGATCATTTCTCCACGCAACATTTTGTAAACAATATTTACAAAACACATTTCCGCAGACTTAATATTTCTAAAAAGGTTTTAGTAAATGTCAATGATCTTTCTTTAAGCACCCACAGTATAGTATACTGACGGACCATCAAGCATTATACAATATTAATTCCATCTTTAAACCTCATGCAGGACATTACATAAACCCCCTAGACATTAATAGCGATCAACAGTCTGGCACTAGCTTCCCCAGAGGCATGACAGTTTCATAAAAATAAATTCTTAGGAGAGTTTAGTTTTAAAATCTGAGTAGGTGGCACAGAGGAGAAAGAAATATAGCTTGGAGGTTCCAAACATAAAATCTTATTTGACTGACAGCCTTTTACTACCTGAGGTAGGGGTACGTAACTGCTTTGTTTTTAAGCAAAATGAGCAAATATTTTAAGAACTTACATTTTTTTTGCTCATAAAAAGTAAATAGAAAAACACTTAGTCTCGGCTTTGACTTGAACACCTGTCATCCCCCCAACTAACCGTCAAATGATTTTAACAAAAATGAACAATTTGAGAACTCAATACTCATGCAAAAAAAAAAAAAAAAAAAAAAAAAATTACAATATTAACATATTAATCCCAATATGACAAATGTTCGAGTCAAACGAGGACTGTGTTTTTTTTTTTTTTTTTATTATTTATTTAAATGCACATTGTGCTCAAGATTGTGACACTTGGTCCCGGTTTGACTTGAATGCCCCTTGCTTCTCTGTTCAAGTCAAACCGGGACCAAGTGTCACATTCTTAAGTAAAACACATAAGAAATCAAACTTTTACTGCTTGAAATAATGAAGGTAACACCGGTCTGACTTGCCTAAGAGTTCCATGACCAAGTTGTGATTTCTTAAAATGTTCATTTAGATTAAGTTTGAATTGAATACCCCCTGCATGTCTATGATTAAATTAAACGAGGACTTAAGTGTTCCCTTAATTTCTCAAAACATTTAGCTTTTTTTTCCAAAATTTTTTTTTCCCAAACCAGAACGCTTCTGCTTGTCGAAATACTCAACATCCACTTTACATAATTTTTCCCCCCTACTTCTACTTCTGAATTAAATAACCAGCAAATTACCAACCTTCCTGAGCTCCAAGTGGGTGTGTTCGAGCAAGGAGTATATAAAAATAAACTAAAAAATAAATTTAAAAAACAAGGAGGACAGTGTGGTGGCGATGCTCACCTTCTGGATGTTGTAGTCGGACAGGGTGCGTCCATCTTCCAGCTGCTTCCCAGCAAAGATCAACCTCTGCTGGTCAGGTGGGATGCCTGGGTTTCAACAGGGAGGGAAAAACAAGCCGTAATCAGACAGGTGCGATGTACGATACAAGGTAAAACACTGAAAAAGAAAATGGGAACCTTCTGTAGGTAGAACTTGTGATTAAAGTCAGTACAGACTATTTATAACTAATAACTATAAATTTAATCAAGGTCTTAAACCAGAAAGAAGTTTGAGGTGCAAGAAGATTATAGACAATTAAGCTGGAAGAAAATGTCATGTCCCTCATATGATGACATTCAGGTTTCAAGAACATAAATATAATAATCAAGAATGTGTTTTACCTTCTTTGTCTTGGATTTTGGCCTTGACATTCTCGATAGTATCTGAAGGCTCAACCTGTAATTAAGACAAAAAAAAATAATCACATTACTGATGGGTTTATAAGCAGCATGTCCAATAGATCACTGTATAAACAGATCACGTGCTTCATCTTCAGCTTTCTAGATTTAAGATCTAAAACACACGCATCAAGCGGATGTCATATATAAATCCAAACAAAGTCTATTAGAAATCCGGCCAACAATAAACTCATCCTTGAGCTAGCAAGACTTCCTCAGGCATGCTAAGCAACGCTGTGTGCACGTGCGACACCAACTAACCGGTTTAACAAACAGTTTAAGCCTAGTTTTAATCTAGATCACTCCTGACACACATATTAAAGGTTAAATGTGAAGAAAATTTTGATTTATAATGTTTTACAGTCGGGAACAGAAATGAAAACGCGGCGCCTCAGCCCACCTCAAGGGTTATAGTCTTCCCCGTAAGGGTTTTCACGAAAATCTGCATGTTGCCGTTTAATCCACCTGCACACAAAACACATAAAAACTGTTCCTCAGTATCAGGAATCACTCTCTTTATGACTTTGTGTGGATTTTTGACGTATTTTTACTAAATAAAGCCGGAGCTCAACTCACCACAAGCCTCTCGCTAATGGCGGATCCTGAGAAGAGGGCTTTCGGTGCGCGACACGGGGTTTTCTCGAGCCGCTTTGCAGGGGCTAGGAGTCCTACACGATGCCTGCTTTGAAAAAATAAACTTTAAACCTTAAAATAAATTTCTTGTAAATGTTTCATTTTGGTGAATCTATTGAGAGATAAATATGTCTAAATATATATTATACATGTTTTATTTGTATCTCTAGAGATGACGCTGCAGATTTGGGAGTGACTCGAGCACGTAGTGAATCGAGGCTTTGAATCTCATGCACTAGTCAACGGGAGTCTATTCAGTATGCGACTCCATACAATCGCACTCTAACATTAGTAGTTAAGCAAAGCACTGTTTAAAAATATTATTTACGATTAAATGCATACTATTATCATTTAATTACTACTTTCATTTTATTAAGATACAGTACAATGAATAACTGGCTTGCAGCTAAACGGTGCAGATGAGGGAGTGACTCGAGCACGTAGCGGAATCGATTCTCTGATTCCATGCACTAGTAAACGGGAAAGTCGTGAGTCGATTCAGAGTCGATTCTGCAAAATATTATTACCTCAAATCACTCTGGCATTGTTTTATTATTAAAAATTACTATTAAGTAAAATTAATATATTAATAATAATATTAAGTATAATAAATAACTGGTTTGTAGGAAAAAAATAAAATGGGTAAAACATAATTTTCTATAAGTTTTATAAGTTCATCTTTCCTGGTCTGTCATTGGAATAATAATAATAATAATAATAATAATAAGTAAAATTGAATATTGTGTGGAGTCGACTCTTTAAGCTGAATCCATTGACTCCCAAATCCTTGGTATCAGATAACACCTGGGCTATTATTAAAAGAAGTGAAACTAAACTACATTACCCAAGAACCCACTGGTTTCCATAGCAACAAACATGTGTCCGTAGAATTGCAAATCTTCAAACATAGATCATAGCTTTGATTTTTACAAAATATCTAACTTCAAAGAGAGACGACTTCATGGCAGAGTGTAAAGGAGGGACAGAGCCTGTGCTAGTGTCTGCCAGTGACAGGAGTTTTATGAAATCACTCAAAGAGTTTATAGAGAGTGAAAAGGAGCAGGTGTGCTGTCCTGATGAAGGACCTGATGAACAGAGATATACCATTTACAGCACAGCTTTCGATAAGGTACATAAATTATATTTATTATAAATGTATAATATTGCATGTATAAATATGCCGGACTCCAGCATTCACTGCATTAAATGACCAAATTCCCTATAGATTTCATTTAAATGCGTCACATGTATTATTAGATTAAAGAACAATACAGGAATTATTAATCACACATAAGCTGTTTAATATGCATGCAAAAAAGCAAAATATTGTTTTTTGATTCATGGCATTAGTCTGTTTGTTTTTTATGTTCTGTCATACCAGGTCTGAATAAGGCCTAATAATAATAGAAAAGCACAATAATAGCATAAAGATTTGCATGTTTATATTTAAGACAGTATATACATGGGCGACATAGTGGCATAGTGCTTAGCACTAAATTCTGAAAAATAAGAAAAACAAGAAGAAACAATCACATTATTATTAGGATTTCTCATTTTTCCCATTTCTATCATTTCCTAGTTATATATTTATTAATAATAATTAGCTGTTATGATTTTGAAAACCCAACTAAAGTCTCTTATTTTTTTGGTGAATCACTGTTTTCCACAAAAAACATGATTCACAAACAAATTACTTTAGATGGGTTTTCACAGACTGGACCACATATTATTATGTAATATGCGCTACTGAAATCTCATTTTCTAATGCTTAGGAGAAATTACTTTTTTACATCATCAATTTAAAATGCTAAATTTCTGTGTACGTCTGCGCAACCATTACCTGGCCTTAAAATAACGTTTCTTTCTCTTGATAAGTCATTTTTCCAAGATATAAGGTTGCCGTGAAATTTACTAAATGAAATTATTTGACCATCTCGACATACACTTGCTAGATAATCGACTACGCTACGGCTTACAAACCGGTTCTCACAGCCATCAAGAAGGAATATGATGACTTAATTGCCTCGGTGAAGAGCGATCAGCATCAGGCTCAGGTGGCTCATGGAAAACTGAAGGCCGTGCTGGTTCAACCCACATCCTTAATGTACTACAAGAGAAGAGCTGCTCAGCTGCAGCAAAGGTAAAATACTTTCATTTTATACGGAAGCAGCAAAACAAGTGAGGAACTGGTCAGAATTTGTTCAGGAGTAGGCGGGATTGGTCATAATTCCATCAGAAGTGGGTGAAATTAGTCAGAATTCCTTCAAGAGTAGGTGGGCTGCGTCATAATTGCGTCAGAGGGTCAAAGAATTGGTGGGACCAGGTGGGATTGGTTAGATTTGCTTCAGGAGCAGACAGAAGTAGTTTGAATTCCTCTGAGAGCAAGTAATCAGAATTCCTTTAAGGGTGCCTTGGATTGGTCGGAATTGAGCAGAAGCAAAGACCAGATGGGTCAGAATTGTTTTGTTGGTTTAAATTGTAGTTAAGAAGTTCTTTAGGACTGAGTGGGACTGGCCAGAATTGGTTTAAGAGCAGACAGGATTGGTCAAAGTTTCTGTAGGAGTTGGTGGGATTGGACATATGTCCTTCATGAGCAGACCAAATTGATCAGAATTCCTAAAGGATCAGGCAGAAATGGTTAGAATTCCTAAATGATCAGAAAGGATTGATCAGAATTCCTTGGGAGAGTTGGTTCAGAGTTGGATGTTGAAAAGGATTCAATCAGAATTCAGGGATTGTTCAGAATTAATTTGGTCGACCAGAATTTGTTTCAGGAGCAGACTGGCTTGGTCAGAACACATTTGGGATTGGGTGGGATTGATTACACACAAAAACAAATATCTTTAACAAACCTTGATTTCTGTTTGATCAGGATCGCCACCATTCAGTGGAACACTGCTGATTTGCAAACCAAGATAAAACGGGTTCAAAAGCGCAAAAACGAGCAAGAAGATTCCCAAAAAGAGGAATCGTTGGAGGTGACAGTTCCCCCTGGTCAGATCCCAGGTGCTTCAACCCTGCTACATGCTTGTCATTTTAAACATCTCGACCGTGAGTGGCGTGATTCAGTGCCTGCAGGCCTTGGTTTAACACTGAATGAGTTGTTAAACCCAGAATCTCTGGATAAACATTTGGAATGTTTGAGGCAGAAGAGAAATGAACTTCTGGATAAGATAAGGAGGCAGTATGTTCCAGTGGAGGTCAAAACTGAGCTGGATTTAAAAATGAAGGTCACGTTGAAGCAGAGGGATGAACTTTCTGTAGAGAACGAGAAACTGCTGCTCCGGTGAGAACACTTTCAGTCTGGCTCTCTTGGGGGGGATTTGTAAAGGTGACAGAATGGATCCAGAATGGATATATACCAAAGTAATATAAAGTATTTTTTTTTACTAGCTTTAAACAGTTGGCTTACCTGAAGGATACTCTTAATCGTTGGGAAAATTCAGGATGCAGCACTCCTTTACTCCTCCCCTCTGAACTGAAGCACCTGTCGGAAATTAAAGGTGCCTCATGAACACCGTTTCAAGTTTCTCTCAGACAAACTGATCTGTATCTCTATCTGTTGTGCTCTAATTGCGTCATTTTATTCTAGTATGTGAAGACGACCACACTGGCTTTTGGCCTGAGAATTCAGAACAGGATGATCCTGGCAAAATCAGAGAATCCAAACGTCTGGCGGGTTACATCGAGAGGTCGTTAAATAAAATTATAAAATATAGTTCATCATTAGTTGGTTCAAAGCTGAAACATGGAGAGACCACTCTGTAACAAAGCCCACTATCTCCACAGGTTTCTAAAGCTGTTTGAAATGGGAGACTACGAGACCGCCGCTCATCATGCGGCCATGTCCCCTCACGGAGTGCTGAGAAACATCAACGTCATGGAGAAATTCAAAAGTATGCTCTGATGTGTGTTTTTTTTTTCTGCTACAATGTGGAAATGTAGTACAGTGTTTGTATTTAAGTAATTTCTTGATTCGACAGGTCTGGTAGTAATCAGGTCTGGGTGTGGAAAGTGGAATTGTGGCATTTTGTACAGGGTTTGGACAATGAAACCTGGTTCTAGACCACAATAATTCATTAGTATGGTGTAGGTCCTCCTTTTGCGGCCAATACAGCACCAATTCGTCTTGGGAATGACAGATACAAGTCCTGCACGCTGGCCAGAGGGATTTTGAGCCGTTCTTCTTGTAGAATAGTGGCCAGGTCATGACGTGATGCTGGTGGAGGAAAACGTTTCCTGACTCGCTCCTCCAAAACACCCCAAAGTGGCTCAATAATATTTCGATCTGGTGATTGTGCAGGCCATGGGAGATGTTCAACTTCACTTTCATGTTCATCAGACCACTCTGTCACCAGTTTTGCTGTGTATATTGGTGGATTGTCATCCTGATACATGGCACTGCATTCAGGATACAATGTTCGAACCATTGGGTGCACATGGTCCTCCAGAATGGTTCGGTAGTCCGTGGCAGTGACGCGCCCATCTGACACAAGTATTGGGCCTGGGGAATGCCATGATATTGCAGCCCCGACCATCACTGATCCACCCCCATGCTTCACTCTGGGCATGCAACAGTCTGGGTCACTGAAGATTGGCCACCAGGCTGGTGAAATTTAGCCATGAAACCTCCAACACTAAATTGGCCAGTGTTTCAGTTTCATTGTCCAACCCCTGTATTTACTCAGGATATCTTTGTCTAATATTAAAATCACATTTAAGGGTGACAAATATGCGAGAAAAAATATCAGACTGTGTATTAATTATCATCGTTTTCTTTCTTAAGCCATCACAGAGTATGAGGGGGCGATTCATCCTCTGCTGCTCTTCTTCCGCCTCTTGATGATGTCGGCGCCACCTGGAAAACCTCTCTCGGAAAAGTTGTCCTTGGAGGGAGTCGGCTTTGCGTTACGACATGGCTGCGTCGGACTGGTGACATTCGGGGTGTCTCAGAGCAAGTGAGAAGACTCTCATCTCTTAACTGTATATCGAAGATGCTTTAGGAGACATTGACGATCGTCATGTTTATCCTCGTGCCTCATCCACAGGCTGACCTACAGTGAGGACCTGGGTGATCTGATCGCTAGCTATGAACATGACGACCTACGAGTAGCAGACACGTGCTTGGCCCTGGCGCAGATTGTTTACTCGGAGTGCGGCGTGATCAGGAAAGCCGCGCTGACCATGTGCAAACGAGGCCTGACCGCGGCGGCTTTGGAATTCATTTACAGCAGGAAAGAATTCACAATTGGTAAAAAAAAAAAAAATTTTAAAAATAGGCAAGGCGTTCAAGTCAAAGCGGGACTTTTCAATAATGCAGAATGACAGAACTCGCTTTATTTCTCGCTACAATAATGCCATACCATTAAGGTAGAAAGTTTTCTCGGTACACCAGAGACATGATCTGAAACGCCGGCACCCCGGAAACTCCTTCACATGTGAAAATGGCTTAGAGCGAGGTTTTGACTTGAACGCCCCTCACAGTAACGATATGTCTTAAATCCCTAACGCTAGAGACTCCTTCCTTCCTTCCTTTCTTTCTCTCACCCAGACAATTTTGTGTTTGTGCTGAGAGGACTTCCCAGCGTGGGTCTGCTGCAGGATTTCACTCAACCGTGTGACGGCACACCGGCGCTCGTGTCCGTAGGGTTTATCTCTCATTATCTTCTCAACTCGGACCTGGAGGATCTGGCTTTCCAACTGCTGGAGCAGATTCAGGCAAGAGGACAAGGTAAGGACACACACACACACACACACACACACACACACATGTACAGTATACTGTAAGTTATTAAATAATCAGCACATGTGTGGTACGTCAGCGTCATATGCAACATCTGGCTGGCAGATTTAACACGTCACTCTCAGAATTATTGGCACCCTTGTTATAACAAACACGGCTTTGATGTTCGTCAGTGAATCCTGATCAAAATTCAAATTCAAATTCAAATTTTATTTGTCACATACACAGTCATACACAGTACGAAATGCAGTGAAATGCTT
>JAQQZS010000013.1:15902393-15913374 GCA_030068045.1 Platyallabes tihoni | reverse complement strand
CTCTCTTTTTTGTTCTCTCTCAATGCCTGGCATCTAGCCTTTCTTATGCATGTGAAACTGGCTTGGAGTCAGGGAGGAACGGGGTGGGTGTTATAGGGTTTATAAGGGGGTTATAAAACCTGTATTGAAACGTTACATGTATACCCTGTTATATTCCTGTTAAAAATCAATAAAAATATTGTTGAAAAAAAAAAAATATTGCATTGTGTTTCATTTTAAAGTAAGGAAATGTCTACAGTTATGATGCTTGACACATTTCACGGTCAGCTCGTCACCTGGTTTTCATTTCAATTTAATTATGGAGAGAATCAATAAACAGTTTTTGTGGCAGAGGAATTAATGAACATATTTCTACGCACAAGATTACTCTAAACTTTTATTAATTTTATTTTAATAAAATTTTTTTAGCAAAAACAAATGAATGAATATACATATTATACAATATAGAAATTAATACTATGTATATTCATTCACAAAATAGAAAAAATATATATATAATATTTTACATCAAATAACTGAAGGATTTTTAAAAATAGTTTGTTAATTATTAATTACCATTAATAAACTACAATAAACCTTTTAAAGGAAAGCAGTTGCTGACAATATGCTGAAAAAACGTGTGTGTGTGTGTGTGTGTGTGTGAAGGGCAGCCTCAGCATTTGGCACTTCCGTTCCAATCAATCTCCCACAGCAAACCGGGCCGAGCCAGAATCTTGAGCTGGGTCATTGTTATTTTCTATGTGATTTTCTCTATGTGTGTGTGTGTGTGTGTGTGTGCGCAGTCAGAGAAGTGCAGCGTCACTTCGCCCCTTTACCTCGCTCGCCTCAGCTCAGCTGGCTTCTTTGTCTCCCTGCAGCTTAACTCTCACATCCGCATTCAGTCGACTCCCAGCGCTCCGCTCACGGCTCATCTACACACTCGGCCTCGTCCTGGGTCCAAACTCAACTCTTAAAGTTTTGGAGGAAAATAATCTGCAGGGTTTTATATATTTGTCAAGCATATTGATTAAAACAGAACCCCAGTGTAAAGTGTTCAACTGGAACGATATATTTTTTAATATTTGTGAAATTGTCGTATATTTTAGGTTGTTTTGTTGACGTTAATGTTTTTTGGTATGCGCCAACAAAAAGAAAATGGTTAAGTCTGAGAGTGAGCAAGAGGTTCTGTTTTAGGTTTCTATTCCATAGAGAGCAAAAAGAAAAAAAGTAAGGGTCCTTCCTGCATACTTTTTATACTATTTATGCAGGAAGGACCTTACTTTTTTTTTTTTTTTAGTAAATGCGCTGACAAATCCACCACGCCGGGGATAAACGCCAAGCAAGCAGAACTCCATAATCCTCTCAGTGTTTCTCAGCAGTTCTTATTACCACAACTGGAGGATCTATAGGCCTGAGAGACACAAGACGGATATAAACGGCGCACAAAACATGATACTGTCTAAACGCACCTTTTGTACGATCGCATTTTCAGCTAGGTGCTAATTACGCTAACTGTGGGTGAGAGTATGTCTGTACTGAGGAGAGAGCAGCTGCCTGATAAAATCCACATTCACAACCAGATGCACAGAAGCACTTTCAGCAACAACACACATCTGATAATGTTATGTCGTCTTAAACAACACGCCGTCTCTGCAGTAATCACTTCTAAGTCATTAAGAATCGCCACAGTGTTGTTTTATTTACACCTAGCGCTAGCTACAAAGCTAACTAGCTTCTAACACAAGGCTGAATCCCAAATCCCTCTCTAACCCCTGATCAAGGGCACTCCTTGGTGTGTAGAACAAGGGATTGTAAACCCTACATACTGTACCGCACTAGCTTTCTATTTAGTGCTATTTGGGATTCGACCCCAGAACCTGGAAGCTAACGGAGCTTATATTCCAAAGTGGAATAAGTGGAAATATAAAGTAAATCTGGTGAGTTTCTCAGGACTGTCCACCACCTCCATGGTTTATTCTCCTCAACTTTTGGACGCACAGTACAGAAGAATTTAAAACTACTTTCACACCCTTTTAATTACACTAACTGTCGGTCGCCAGCTCTGAAAGTCGCGGCTAGTTCCGCGAGGCGCAGAAGGATGTGTGTGCTGGTGGAGCAAAATAACTGAAATAAATCTTAATCTGTCGAGAATAAATGGTGTTTGTTGAACTGCTGTATAAAAGCAATATCAAACTCAAGGTCGTGCTGTTGTACTGAATATCAGCATGTCTGTGACCAAAAGTCCTGAAAATATGACGGCTGTGCTAATAATAAGTCCAACAGCATGGCCTAGAGTGTGCTATTGCTTTTATACAACAGTTCCAAGATATTGCTTATCATATTCCGCAAATGTGCATTACTTTTTGCTTGAATGACGCGTCAAGCATCTGAGCGTTTTGGCGCTTCAGATACAAACAGCTGACCGTTTGGTTTTATATGCTTTTGTATGATCTAAATCGCTTTATCACAGACACTGTACAATTCCTGTATCATGCGTTCATTAGATTTTCAAAATGAGCTGACAATATACTCGATACAGTGCTGGGGTTTGAACCTGTGACCTTCCAAACCACACTCAGACACCTTAACCACCGAGCTCTACCCCCGCCCCATACTCACCTTACTTTACACAACTAGTTGGCTACCTAGCCACACAACTAATCAAAACGTAAGTAAAGTCTGTTTTTACTTAAATGAGCCTATGAAATGCCAGGGCGTCATCCTGACCGGGTCTCGACCTTACACCAGCAGCACACAGAAGTCAAAGACATGCACACTGAGCAGTTTAACCAGAGGATACAGAGACAGCGAGCTCTCACAGGAGACAACACCGCACATGCAACCTGAGGTCTGTCTAGTCAGGGATCAGAGAGGGATAGACCACATGCTGCATTAACAACAACCTTATTCACACTGTTCGTTGCATACCCTGTTTTACCTTAATAAATTATGCAAAAGTACTTGTGGGACTTCGCCGTACCAATGGGAGCTTAGTTTGAAATTAAGGAAACAAGTAAAATATACAATATTATGCACTCCTGTTAATTTCTCTGTTGATTTGTTTTTGTCCTAAAAGAGGGTGACGACGACCCACAAAGCGACGCGACATGACATCATTGACATCATCGTTCTATAAGTTGTAACTCCAACTAGTCAGGTAAAAAACAAGAAATTTCTTCTCTTGTTAGACTAGTGATGTAAAAAAAAAAAAAAGTCATAATATAGTTTCTATATATTTCTATAATATAGAAAATATATTTCTGCTAATTATACAGTACTGCGCACATGCAAATAAAGTCTGTAAATGTTAAAAAAGGAGGAAAATAAACTATAAAGCTCAGTAAACTATAATTAATGAGAAACAAAGCCTGCGTTTGGTGCGACGACGCTTTAGGGACACTTTAGCATCAGGTCCAATTTGTGCAGTTTTGCATAAGGAAACATGCGACTCAGTTTCACTCAGCATCCTGCAGAACCACCCACGCGTCTTCTGACCGCTGAAAAGTGGTCGCATAAACTGTATATAAAGCGCTGCTTTCTTTTCTGGCGTATAAATATTTTTCTTAAACATTTAATTTTGCAGGACTAGAAATCCTAAAATAAAAGTTTGTACTTGCATAGTATTGTACGTATATCAGCCGCTTACTTATGTCTTACCACCTTCAATGATATTTAGTAAGATGAAGAACAATAAGAGTGTATACTTAACAGACTGTTGTGCTTCTACAACTCTGAAGATGAATGTACTGTACTGTAGTTAAAAAGGTAATGGAGATGTTCATCTCATTTCTATGCATTCATTAGGGGGAGGACCACAAGAAGATAATTCTCCATCCATCTCCGAACCACTGCAGTCCAACTAGGAACCGTCCAGACCAATGGTGCCTTGGTGCCATGGTGGGACCTCCAGTCAACATTCACGTGCTCACTCATTAACTCTGGGAACGGCAACTAGAATAACCTGCATGTCTTTGGACTGTGGAAGGAAACTGGAGTACCTGAATGAAACCCCGAATCGAACCCAGACCCTGGAGCTCCAAGGCAACACGCTAACCATTAAGCCAGCTTCTTCATTCTTGCAGACGTACTGATTTGCTCATTCTGCTTTAAAGCTGTTCGGCAATGCAGCATCGCTCTCTCTCTCTCTCATACACCTACTCATTCATTATTATTTTTTTTTTTTAGTCTGAGATCACTCTTTCCCCTCCAGCACTGACACACATTCACTCCTTAATTAATTTCTACTCCTCACCCACATTACAGAAGGAGCACTTTACCCCTCCTTTCGCCAGAGTCTGGCTTTGCGAAACGAAGATGTAGATCTGAGAGCGAAGCGGCAGCACGCCAGATCACACTCAAGTCACTTTAGCTGCCTCATCATGATGGCAGTGCAGCAATACTGCAGCACTGGGAACGCCAGCACAGGAGGCGACGCGATACCTGCTGCAAGAGAATCTTATAGCAGAACAGAGCAAGGCTTTTCCTCTCGCCGAGGCTCACACGTGCTACTTTCAGAATAGTAGGCTTTATGATGATTAATGAACTGGAGATTTGCCTGGGTTTGAGGAATACACCAGCATTTATTTTTCACTCCTCTGTATCAGTGTTGTGGACATGAATTCTGGCAGATGTCCCTGTATTCATGGAAACAAAAACAGAAAATCTCGACTCGAGTAAGGGCAGTTGCTGGGTTTCGTGTTTATATAACGCAAAATCGCAACTACAACATTTACACACCTAACAATAAAGATGAGAGACAGTCTCACTAGATATCTTCTTTTGGACTATCCATTACAAGTAGTACTGAAAAAGTTATAGGAAGAATAAAGGAATAAAACACAGTAACACGTGCTGTTATAGGACAACAATCAGGTTTAATGCAGGTGGAGTCTGACCTGGTGATTTTCTCACTTAAAATGTGAGAAAAGAAACATTCCCTTTCTACATTTTTGACTCCGTCCGGAGGTTAACCAATCCGATTTGATTTCTCCCCTAATGTGACCTCACTTAAGAAGATCCGCCTCCTCCAGCTTGCTGCTCAGCTCTGCTCTTCTCTAAAGGGGCATGGACTGAAAATGCAAATACCATCCTCTTTAGATTAATAATGCTGTGTATTATGTACAGTTTGTCATAAAAATTAAATTTAATTGAAACTCTCTACCTATGATCATCTACGAACTATAAATAATGGCGATTAGACAATCAGAATTCAATATTGTGACGTGCTCGCAATTATTGTGCTGTTACCTCTCACAGCCGGAGGTCTAGAGAGAGCTGATTGGCCGAGCTCTCTCAGAGGGGAGGGATGAGAAGTACTTCGTGCTCCCACATTAATCACGGCTCTACAGCCAATCAGGGGCGTCTGTGAGCTCGGGCAAGCGGAAGGAGCGGATAGCGCTGTCCTCCGAGCGTGTTACGCCGCCCCTAACGGTGCGTGAGCGAGCACTTCGAAAAGATGCGGTCGGCTGGCATCACGTGGTACGGAGGAAACACGTGATAGTCTTCGGCCCTCCCGACTGAGTGGTAGTAGTAGCCTTAATGTGGAACCCCCTAGTGACGGGGAGGAATTGGACACGACTAAATTAGGGGGAAATCAGGGGAAATCCCCCCCAAAAATTCAGTTTAGTACAAGAGTTTTGGAAAACACTGACGGCTTTAATGATTCTAAAAGACGCGTTCTCTACCCAATTTGTGTAATTTCATTCTGAATTTAAGGAAGGTTTTGTTTTTTCAGTAGACTGTGGCTTCACCTATGTGCTTGGGTACAAAAGGGTTAAAAATAGGTTTATAAATGCCATAATAATAATTTGATGATTTGTGTGTGTGTGAGAGAGAGAGAGAGAGGTGCGTAGTCATACAAAACTACAGTATTATTAAATTGAATTATTCAATTACTAATGTTTAAGTAGATTTTTATTCTACTCTTATAATCCTCCCCAGATAAAAGCAACGGAAAGGATCAAATGATAGCTTTGACAATTGCATGTTATTAAAAATCTGACATATTTCTCACATATTCATTTTGTATAGTTAGTTCTAGTATAGTTAGTCCCTTCCCTCCAAAATAATAATAATGATTTTAAAAATTTAATACTTTTAACCACACCATCCCCCTTGATTATTATTCTTATTTTTTTTTTTTTGTTCAATTCGACCACTGATTTCACTTCACTAAATGTTTCCTGATAGAATTTTCAAATCTGCAATCGGACTTCCATTACGAAACAGACTTTCGTCTCATTTCTCCAGACAGGCAAATAAGAAAAGTTTTGCATTAAAGGGAATGAAGCGTGCACTACGTACACAGTGATTGGAGGGAGATCCATGAGAAAACCTCTGACAATTGCATTTCCTTTAATTTTACTGTATTTAATTGTACGTTGTTTTTCTTTCTAGTATAAAAACTGATATGATCTCGTCTAAAGAACCTTATTTGGTGACTGAGAGTCACAGCGGAAATGTTGATCTCGGATCGACAGTCAATCTTTCTCTCTCACAGGCCCAGAAGCGCCTCGTCATCCTGACTGTGATCTCTACAGTGAGTCTGCATTTCTCACTCGGGTCCAGCGTCCGTCCTCGCTCAGGCATCTCGGCCTGGAATCTCATCTCTTAGGCAATGATTAGAAATTCTGAGGAATGAGCAACACATTTCTCCGTCATATAGTGTGCGATGAGCACCTTTTGCCTTCTTTAAAAGAAGAAACTGCATGCTGAAGTCCTGGACTGGTCTATAAACCAGCTGATAGTTTTTACAAATCTAAACTGGACAGCAGCTTGGTGAACCAGCTAAATATGAGAGAATCTATGGAGGCTCTATCTCGCAACTCAGAGCACACAAAGGATCCGGTGCCAACGCCCTGGTGCCAGACACAACAGCACACCCCAAGAGGTCTTACGGAGACATGCCCCAAGGGGAACCAGAAAACTTGGTGGTTGTAATAGTATAAATAGTTTTAATGTTATTTTTTTTTAAGTTATGCCCACAGTACGTTCGACCCGAGAGCTGCAGGATTGGCAACGCGAGACATCTAATGTGTCTTGGGGACTCTTTTACTGGGTGCAAAACCCTGAGACTATATAAAGATGGGATTCTTGCCCAGTCTGGGGTAGAAACATTCCAGCACAGAATAGCCCCAAGCTGGCAAAACACTCCTTGTTACATAACCACCATCTTGCACAATCACCATTCTTATCCAAAAAAAACAAAAACAATTTTGGATGGTTGTAAAAAGGGAATAATAGAATGTGAAGATACACACCTGGGGGCGGGGAATAGAGTTTAAGTTCTAGAGAACATCTTATTGGATGAACACAATGCTATTACAGGATATATCATAAATAATAACAGTAATAATATTAATAATAATAATAATAATAAAACTTTAAAATTAAATCATATTACCACGTCGGTGTCTATACCACCAAATTGAGCAACTCTCAAAAACCAGAAGCTTAAAGCACCCACTCGTCTTATCTGAAGTGCTGTATGATGCGTGAATAAACAAAGCAGGGGTATACAGAGCATAAATGAGGGCATGGCTCGGCCAACCTGCAGCGTGCCATCATCATTGCTCACTCTCCTCAATCGAACGGTACTTAGTCATGCTTCATGAATTATTCTGTTACCCTTTTGTTCCCTGAAAAATCCTCTGAGCACTTCACATGGTTATTTCTATTCCCTGCTTTCACTTTTCCAGCTGCTCATTGAGGGAGGGTGGAAGCGCCGGACTTGGACTTGGACATGTCAGAGCTTCACTGGCTTTTACAAGCAGAGCCGGTTATCGTATTACATTCCTTTAAAAATAACACAAATGACATGATGGATTGATGTTCTATCACCACCAGGGGATGAGGATCATTATGAGGAGCAACTGCTAGAGTTTACAGCCTGTGCAGGGAAAGAATTAATGTATTCAGCATGGTTTCTACAGTTCAGTTTGCAGATTACAGTATATGAACCAGGAGAACTAAATATTACCTTCATTCAGGTTGTTGCTATATAACTGTAGTACCCATAAGAATTGTCTCCCTTTGTGTAGGTACCATGGTAGGCCAATGGTATGTGTACCATGGTATTTTTGACCGTACCAGGATATGTCTTTGCTGATATAGTACATAGTTCTACCACGGTACATACTTTGGTTCAACGGTACATGTGCTATAGTATGGTCCAGGGGATATTGTCAAAAATATACATGTTAATATGTTATACATGTTAATGAACCATAATGATATAGTATTTTGTTTGTATACCATAAACCTCTTAAGTTTTACACAGAATAATATGTGCTGCCGGTACCATACTATACTGGTAGTACTGGTTCTGACATATCTAATATGGTGCAGGATGTACAAACATACCATATTAAATACGGTAACGACTCAGGTACCCAATATGTACCATGGTATTCACCAAAGTATTGTCGCACACATCATGGTACCCACTGAAGTGACACAGTATCTACCCAGGTAGTCTCTAAAGTCCTATGGTGCCTAGCATTGTGATGTCTGAAGTACCACAGTAATACATACTATAGTAAAATTTCATTCACTCACTCATCGTCTATACCGCTTTATCCGGAATACAGGGTCGCGGGAGAGCCTGGAGCCTGTCCCAGGAGGCGGGGTACACCCTGGATGGGGTGCCAATCCACTACAGGGCACACACACACACACACACACACTCACACACTCATTCACACACTAATTCGGAATTGCCAATTAGCTCAATCTACAGTACATGTCTTTGGACTGTGGGCGGAAACCGGGGTACCCACAAAGAAGGGGGAGAACATGCAAACCCCATGTACACAGACCCCAACGCGGGAATCGAACCCGGACCTTGGGGGTGTGAGGCAACAGGGCTAACCAATTAGCCGTAGTGCCGCAAATCAATGTAGCTTTAATTTTCTAAACGTATGCCAAAATACAGTGTCATTTTGTACCTTGCACCCTAAATTATCTTTCTAGTATGTAAATATTCATCAAAGATTGAATAAACGAGCTTAAACTCCTTTAGCGCACAATAACCACTAGCTTTAATTACATAGGCTAATATAATTAGCATAACATTAGCTTGCTTCTTATACTAATTTTGTGCTTTATAAAACATACAGTAGTTAGGGAAATGAATATAATAGTTTCCATTAACAGTGAAAAGTAATAAATACTTGTGGGAAGATAAAATAATAGAAGCCATCAGCAGCAGTTCTTTGTCTTTTTCAAATGTAAACAATATAGGTTAGCTAGCTACGTAGTCTCATGCTAGCTGTCATGCTTGCAAACAAACTGGTGAAGTAATTTGACTGATATTATTTGTTAAATATGAATATAATATCATATACTGTACTACTGTGGTAATGTTAGCTAGCCTGCTAGTAAACCTAGCTAGAGCTAGCAGGAAAAAAATCTCAACCATTAAGTGATTATATATTGTCATTATATATTGTCATATATTGTCAGAGGGTCATTAATTACTTTTACTATTAGTTTACAAAAATAAGTTTAGCTACTGTAGCTTGCTACTAAACTTGTAGCAATGTTTGCTAGATAAAATGTTAGCTAGCAAACTTCTCAGCCAGTTTCATTTCATTTACCCAAGTATGACTTAACAGCTAATGCTAGCTAGTTTGCGAGACATGTTTTAATCACACTAATGTGATCACAATGTTGGATAAATGTGGTTATAATTTTAGCTAGCTTGCTCCTCTTGGTAATGTTGATTTGCTTACTAAAGGTTACTAGCCACCGTAGTTATTGGAATTAAAGAAGTTTGTAACAGTCACTAGTTAAACACAGTACTATAAAGCTACACAATGTGACTAAAGCTGTTTTTAATTCTCCAGAATATTAGTTAGCCTAACGTTTGCTAGCTTTATAACAACTTGTGCTTCACTCACTGTCACACATGGATGGTGATGCAGCATTCTATTATGTTTAATAGTAAAAAGTTGCACATTTAAAAATGTTTCGGATACGTAAAGAACGATCTATAATTTAAAACGTCTACTACAGTATAAGGCTTCTCAGAGTTGTTTTCTGGCATGTCAGAAATATCTTGGGGCACCTCCAGGGCTGTTAGCGTGTAATCAAGACGCTTAAACGGTTTCGGAAAGACACGGGCGGTCCTTTTTTTAGGACTCTTATCCTATCCAGCTTTCAGCGCAAGGCCTCATTCCTGAGATAGCAGCAGAGAGGAGAGGGAGACTCACAGAAAGGAGTGGGAGTCATGCGCTCTCGTTAAGAAAAACAGTATGTAAGAAGTTAAATATGTTGAGAAGAAGTGGCTTCAGTAATAACAGGAGTAATCAATTAAAGGGATTTGCCTACAGTATGTGGTTTGCATGATGGAAAACGGGCATTTTTTTTTTTTTTTTTTTTACAAAGCAACATTCAGACAACATACACTACAGCGTCATGACTGAATGACCGTGAAGATTCTCAGTCATCCAGGTCACAGGTCTCCCTAAAGTGCTATTCAGACACAACCGCACTTGTTTTTATGTTTCAGAAGCTTAAAATTCCACTAAGCACTTTTGGCATGACTGAGTGACTTAATTTGTAGTAAAGGGAAAATGATGTGCGTTTCAATTTTGGCCTGGTTCTTGGTACATTAATCATCTCTATCTCTCTCGCTCTCTTTCTCTCTCGCTGTCTTTCTCTTTCTCACTGCGGCCTTAGAAAAGTGATACAGTTAGGAGAGGAAAACAGTGTGCAAACTAAATAATGCAGTTTGGACATGTTGGTAAGACTGTGTGTGCTTTCTCTGTTTCACTCGCCAAGATCGGATGGCTGTCCTTTTTAAAGCAAGCAAGAAAGAATATCAATCATTAATTGCTAATCAATTATTAATATATATTGGTCATTCCTTATGATGATGATGATGATGATGGTGTCTATTATTATTATTATTATTATTATTATTATTCTTTGTCTTTCGGCTGTTCCCTTTCACGGGTCGCCACAGCGAATCATCTGCCTCCATCTAACCCTATCCTCTGCA
>JAQQZS010000013.1:15882211-15892569 GCA_030068045.1 Platyallabes tihoni | reverse complement strand
TAACAGGCCAGCTTTGCCCTCAAAGGTCTTCCAGTTGTCTATGAAGCCCACATTATTTTCGGAGCACCACCTGGACAGCATGGTTATGGTGTTATTTATATGGGTTTATTTTATATTGACTAATTATTTTGGCATCCCGGATTCCCTGTTCCCTGAAACAGTGTTGCGTTTATGCGAGATTCATTTCCTTAGGCGTGGTTATAGTTTTTGGAAAGGGGTCAGCGGTTTAGTCAAGTGGATTGGTGTGCTTTACATTGTATATTCATGTCAAAGGCGTACTAGACTCACTTTGGACTTAAGAACAAATCCGACTTACGAACGAGTTCCGTTCCGGGAGCATGTTCAAAAGTCGGGAGCTACCTGTATTCCAGCCAGTCAGGAGTCACAGCCTTTAGTTAATCTTGGTTGATCTTCATAAAAAATATTCAATGTGGCTTGTTTTTGACTGGACTGCTTGGGTCCTGTGGGTATGTAATATATGTCATATTCATGGTTAATTTGTGTCGTCCAGGTGAGTTCATGACACGAAGGCGTCTTCCACACTAACACTATCCCTCGCTCACACACATCCTGTTTTTTTTTTTATTGTTCCTCCTGACACATTTTTCTCATTTCTTTCTTCAGATGAACCCAGTCTTCCTTACTCTACAGCCGCTCCTGCTGCTCCTCCTCCTCCTACTTTTTCGACTCTGATGCAATTTACTTCAGGCAAGTTCTTTCACTGTGCTACTAATATTTTTTTCTTTTCAACCTGCTAACTAACACAATGCATGCAGCAGTAAGACTTTGAACACTTCTAATAATAATAACTGACTCTTTATCTAAAAGAGTAAACGCTTTTCATGTTCTAACATTGCTAGTTTTAACACGTTTAAGCTTGTCATCTAATCAGGATAAAGGAACAGTTATCAGTGGATGCTCTGGGTTCTTGCAGAATGCTTCCAAAGAACGTTTGAAGTAAATAAGGAATGCATTTTAACATTTTTTCTCCCTTCACGCTATAAGGAAGCTTCTCTTCAGAGATGATGAGCCTAATTTTAGATCTATTAAGGGTATCATTATGCTAAATGTTATAATAACTTCCTGGTCATTAGTTGATCAAGATAATTATACAACCCAGGTAACTAATTACAGAGAGAAAGCTGTATTCTTGACTAGCAAGTCAAAGGTCATTAGCTTTGAAAGAAATAAAGGTGAAGAAGTAAAGACGCCTCTGGCTGGGTAATTTCCATTTCCTTCCCTCAGTGTGTTTGTTAGCACTTATTGTAATTTCACCCATACCTCTAATTCAACAGAATACGAGGAATCTTCATTATTAGCTAGCACTCAACCCTTCGTCAAAACCGCCATGGATTTGTTCGGGAACGATCCACCCTCCAGGAGCACGCCCAGATACGATCCGGACGTATTAAACCAGTCCGACGATGACCTGATGTTTGAAACCAAAAGAAACCCGTTTCAAGACTTCTCACCTGTCGAGAAACCCATCACCGAGTTCTCTCCTTTTGGGGAAACCACAGCGGCAAAGATGTCCGATAGTCCGTCTCCAGATCTGGTCCAGAACGCCCACGCGGATGTCAAGCCGCAAGACGATTCGCCCGTGCAGGACTACGAGGGGTCTTTCGATTCCAGAGAAGCGGCCACCGAGTCTCTGAGGCAACAGCTTGCGTCGTCCGACTTCTTTGGGAGTGCTCCTAAAGCTGACGAGGAATCCGGTTTGCCGCCATCTCTCCCGGATATTTTAAAATCTTCCCCACACAAACAAGATAAATTGGACTCTGGATCTTCAGAGGGAAGTCCCGATTTCAGTCCGGTCCACAGGAGCGGCAACGATTCCCCGAACGCTCCTTTCACGCTGTCGGCCAACAACCCGTTTGCTTTCGAAGCCAAGGTCCCTCTGGTTAAGGAGATGACCGAGGAGACCGAGGCGAGGGCTGCGGAAAGAGCGAGGATCGAGGAAGAAGACGAGGAAGAAGAAGAGGAAGAAAAAAAGACTTCGGAGCAAATGTTCGGGACGTTCGATCTCGTTAAGGAGACCGAAATTCCTCCGAAAGGCCCCGAACCCGCCGTCGGGTACCAAGACGATTTTAAGACCCTGATCTTAGATTCTGCTCCGATAGTGGACAAGTTCGAATGTCTCAGCTTCCCAAGTGTAAAGGCCCAAACGCACTCCGACTCCGAAAGCCCATCCGCAGACTCACTTTCTCCGGTCTTGGACGCCATGGCGAAGAACCCGGCAAGTTTCCAGATCGAACCCGAGAAGAACGCAGCGCAGGAGGAAGAAGCGGAGGCCACGGACGAGATTTCCGAGCAAGAGGTATCGTCCGAAGAGTTCGAGTTTGTCGAGAAACCACCTCGGGGTGCTGTGGATGAGTTTTTGGAGACACTCGAGAGCTCAAAGTTCGCCAAGGCTTTGGAAAACGCCGATACCGATAACGCAGACGACGACGACGATGATGATGAGGACACGGCTAAATTCACAGATCAGCTAGAAGAGGCAAGTCCGGCTGAACAAGAGACAAAGAGTCAGACTTACTTCCTTCTCACTGAATCGTCAAACGAGACCCCCGCGCCAAGAGGTAAGGCAGGACTAGAGCTGTCCCAGGATTTCCTCGTTCCCTCGCAGGCTGCTGCTGCGGTGTCGGCGGCACCGGTGTCGGCGGCACCTCCTCCTGCGGTCAAAACCGACACGCCCGTCGTGAAGAAAGCGGATCCGAAAGACCTGAAGCTGCCGAACTTGAACGCAGGAGCAGGTAACACGGCGAGCGACGTCACGTTTTCTTTTCATATCTGTGGATCAGTTCATCACCCCCCTCATCCCTTTCCGGTCATCCCTCCAGCGTCCTAGTCCTCATTTCCCTTTTTTTTTCGTCCCTGTCCTGCATGATGCATGCTTGTGTGAATGTTTTGACTTCGTGTTCTTCTCACCCATATCCATCCTTTGCTCCGTTATGCTGTTAGACCTCTAGTGTGTGTCAGTGTGTGAAGGAGAGAATATAAAGTCCCCGTTTCTTAAACCAGTCTTAATTTGGTTTATGGGGACACGGTAATTTCACACACTTGCACAACCCGGCCTGAGGAAACCGACGACTTTTGGCTTCACTGAAGTTCTTGTTTTGCTTATCAACACACCTTTACCCCACACCCTGGTTAATGAGACACCTCTGTGTGTGTGTGTGTAAAGGCATTAGGATGATTTGTATTAAAGGTCATCTTCCTTACACATTTAATGATTGTTAAAGTTTTTCAGAACTACAAATCAGAAAGAAAGGAAAAGGTGTAAAAATGTGTATAAATCTAACTAACACTATCAAAATATATCAGTGTAAAGAAATGTCCGTTTGTTTGTTTTGGGAATCTGTTCCAAAGTGCCAGGGCCGTATAAATTTTACGCGCCTGCATTGCGACACACCGGCTCATCAAGTGCAGATAAAATTCTTGAATCGGTTCCAACAGAGAAGGAGACTGAGACAGAGAGCACGGTGCCACAGGGCAGGTTTATACGCTGTTTACATGGTGGATTTCTGCCGCTTAATGAGATCACACCTTGAACCTTGAACCCTCAGGGTGGATCTCGTCCCTTGCAAGATTTGCCTCTAAGGTTTTTAAGTAATAATCTGTAAAAGGTGTAAAATTTGATCTTAAAGATTTGGGGAAATAAGTGACCTAATGAAAGCATTTGAGGCTGAAGTTTGGGTTTCTTGCACCAAGGCGCCACCTTGTGGTCTTTCCCCTGACTTTCAATCTCAGTTTTTACCAGCAGTGTGCTAGCGCAGTTCCACTGATGAGCTTTTCTCTTTTTATATCTCTTTAAAGGTCAAATACCTTACAGTGACCTAACAGTACGATCTGAATTATCTGGAACCTGATGGCGTGACGGTCTTGCGTAAGAGAGATAAGCGTAAAGGAAGAGTGCCGAGGTTTAATTTTCAAATGAAGGGTGTGTGGGTGGGACGAGAGAGAGAGTGAGAGAGAGAGGGGGGAAGAGATTTCTAGGGGGAAGGAGTTGCTGCGTCAGTGCATTTAGAGGTTCCCCCTAAGCCAGCAGACAGACGGTCAGCTGATCTCAGTCCTGCAACCAGAGAGCGTGTGAGGGGGAGAGTGAAAGATCACTGCAGTCATCACAGTTTAAAGGCAGCGGGCGTTCCTTCTCGTTATTACACTCTGTTCCCCTTCGCCCCACCCGCCACTGCAGCTCCGCGCTCCTCACCCGGCCTGGAATGCCAAGCTGATCCCCTCGCAGATCTGCCCTAATCAGCAACAGGGGGAAACCATGGACAATCAGGACAATCAGGACAAACGGGAGTGCCATGCTTCGCCAAACTGGAAAGATAAGGGTAATCCGATCTCGACTCTGATCTTGTTTTTAGACAGAATGCATCGATTGGGGCTTTGAGGGTAGGGGGTCGAGATCCGAGACGCGTGATTCTAGGTGGACCTTTTAGCCCAAGGTCTAACTCTGTTGTCACCACGATCGAGCTGTCGCGTCCAAAGGTTTCAGCTTGAACTGCGTAACAAAGTTTATCCACATGTGGAGCTGGCTAGTCTGGTTCATGCTATGGTTTTGAAAAACATCCAGAGTTGCACTCTGGTGGTGGCGGCGGCGGGTCTAACGGTGCAGTTAAGCTCGGCTGACGATCATGAGTTTTGCCTTTTGCAACAGATCAGACCTGCATTGAAACAGTCGGGGCATTGTGCTCAGGGTCAGTTCTGTTAGCAACAGAAACAGTGATGTTGTTATTGAATATAACAAACTTGTTGATGAATAGTGTCAAGAAGGTGCCGGAATTCGTGGAATGGGATTAATTTACTGGCGAGCCGGGTTCGCCGTTTCCTCCGGTTTTTGCTGCGCACACCTGACGAACTATAATTGGTCACTCGGTCTAAGGGACATGGGTCGTGTTGAGGGTTATGTAATTGCCAAAAAGTCTTGTAGGGCTTAACGCTATTTTTAGGAGCTGGCAGGACATCGGGTTAAAGCTCGTCCGCCAGAAGGTAACTGTAAACAATCATGTGAATAATACTAAAAAGTGAGGATTTATTTTTTTTGTTGTCGATTAAAATGAGTAACTAAAAAAAATAACACCTGTGAGTTAGACATTAAAGTTTAAAAGGACAACCAGGAGGAGGTAAAAAATGTAAAAAAAAAAAAAAAAAAAAACGGTGGCAGATTGACCATTCCCAAGAGCAAGTCTTACATTCCTAACTCGCCAGTCAGAGGGCACTCGGGTCAAGCTGGGTTTAATTTTCAATCTGCTTGATATGTCGTGAAGCCCCAGGCGCTTGCAGAGAAGAACAGGTTTGTTAAAAAAAAACAACATCAAAGACTTCTGTTAATGATTGTAGACACTAATTACCTACTTTTAGAGGAAGGAAGGAGCACAAGAAATAATTAACAGTTTTGAAGCAAAGCTTTTAGAAATAATTTAATTTTTCGTGCGTACGGGTGATTGATTTGTATCGTGCCCAGGAACCATCGCTCCAAACTAGAACTGTAGCTATCGAATATTTTAGTAATCGAGTATTCTACCAAAAGTTTAATTGAGTAATTGGATATGTAATGCAGTGTAAAATATATGAGAAACAATTGATTGCTTTTCTTTTTTAGAAAAATCTACTTTTATTTTTAAACGCATACAGCATTTTATCAAAAATAAACATTGTCATTATTCACAATACAAGGAATAGCTTAAAGTTGACTGAGGTGAATTAAGTGCATTACAGTGTCATACATTCTTATTTTACAGCCTTTTCTCAGATGCAAAAACTAAAAAAATTACTACGTATCAAAAAAACTAAGGCAAACATTAAAATAAGCAAAAACACTGTGTTAAGTTGTGCAACTTAACTTTCAGAACTAAAAGTTCTCTTCTGATATTTTTATCTCTCCTTTCCATTTTGTAGCTGCAACAGAACCTCAAATCAATACACACTTAACTGTTTGCGTTTTCCTCCGCTTTGTGGGTGACGTAAGCGCTTCTTCTTCATCAGTGTTTACTGGCAGCTTGGATCCAGAAGCGCAATTTGTCACGCCGAACAAATAAATAATTGCGCAAAAACTTAACGCGAGCTTTTAAAATTAATTAAAAGAAGCTTCGAGACAGGAGATTTTGCTTCAATCATTTTTTGTAATTGAATTACTCGAATCATTTCAGTATTCACGTTACTTACTGTTCTCCGTCCCCTCGTGAAAGATGTTACTTGCACCCTCCGATACAGCAGGTGGCAGTTTGCGCATCTGTTAGGTTTGTGAGCCGCTATTAAGCACCAGAGAAGAAGAGAATGAGGAAGATCATCTTTGCACTAAGTCTAATAATAATATTATTCCTACTGTGCCGCGTATGGGATCTACTTTCGTCCTCGGGTACGATTGCTTCCATGTCGGATTCAAACTGATCAAAGTGAACCAGACTTAAGGGGGTAAAGTGTTCTCGGATCCTGAGGGCCCTAATGTTTAAAAATAAAATAAAAATTTTCCCCTCTAAGTGTGCTGTCTTGAAATTTAATAATTCTTATTTTTGTAAAGCAGTGTATGAATGTGTACGGAACTGAAGCTCGTGGCCAGTGAAGTGTACAAAAGGTGATGAACTGTGCGTTTAGGCTGAAGTTCGGTGCAACTACCAGTTGGGTAACTTGGTTAAGAGTGTCTGTAATCAGTTGCACAATGATCGTAAGCTGATTGCAGACTTTCTGTAAATTACTCACTGTGTAGTTGTAGGGGGGAAAGTCCGGTGTAACAAAAACAAAATGAAAGCTTTACACTTAAGTGACTTGTTTAAAAAGTTTAAAAAACCATCAAGTAATGGTCGATGATTGATTTCCTTTTAAAAGCTGTGTAAGTTTTATGTTGTAGTTCGTTGTACTCGTGATCTATTTCCATACTTTACATAGAAACGGAGGAGAAAATTTTTTACCCTATAATAGGGTATATATTTTGTATGCATTTATGTAAACGCTTTTTGAGCCGTGTTTTGCGCATTTTTGTTTCTTTTACTGAGCAACTGTATCACACTGCACTTTATGATTAGAAGACTCCTCTAGTCAGGGTGTGGCGAAAAAGGAAGTGAACTGGAGCATCAGATTATTTTATACTATCAGATTAGTCATGCTATATGAGATTTATTATAGAAAGGTGTGGAAATCAACTTGTGGCTTTAAAGTTTCTTTAAATCTGATTTATATACGGATATAATTTATAAATGAAATTTTCAGCTTCCACTTTAAAGTCTTATTTGTAAGGGGTTGCAACTTTTTTGGTTGAAGTTGCTTTCGTCCCTGATGTGCTCCTCTGTGAGTTTATTTCCAGTCATGTCCCTGTTTTTCCTCCGTCGTCCTCAGAGGAAATGACCGCCTGTTTATCGCAGGATAATTTTCTCATTTCATACACATTTTGTGTGTATTTAGTCTTGTTGCGTTCCGTCCCCTTTTAGAGATTAAAGACTTCCCTATCGGTGAGATTTCTTCCAGAAAGTGAAAAATCAGCCGGATCCTCTAGTTTACTACAGCACCAGTTTGATCGATTGGACGCGGTGTTGTGATGTGGGACGCACTGCACTTTTACATGAACGTTCCTCACAGGTTCATTCAGACGTCCCCAATGAGAAAGCTACTGTACACGTCCACGACAAATATGATTGGCTACAAAAATCGTCTCATTTACGATTAGTGTGAAATGTGAGGCAACCCCAAAGCACAAAGCCTTAAGTTAGCGCGGTTTAACTAGCTCTGTCTTACTGCATGAACGTTCCGCTTAAAGTAGGGTATAAAATTTCCTGTAACTGATAATTGAACAAGTAATCGATTAATCACTAATAATTAATAGTAGCTTTTTTTTTTTTTTTTCCTGACTTTGAGTTTTTAATGTTTATTCATGTCCGATGAATACTGCCTGAACTGCAGGTGCGCCCTCTTGTGGTGAACAGACGTGTGCAGTAGGAGAAATATTATCAGCTATTATCGGCTGATACTATTTTCCAGACGGCAAAGATTGAGCAGATAATCTATTATTAATAACTTATGATGACCACATACATTTATTTTTTTTCCCCACAATTTGAGTTTTATTTTAATTTTTCTTCATGTCCAATATTGCGCGTTTCCTCTCGTGGTGAACAGATACGTGCGCCAGGAGAAATATCACGCAAAACAAATATTATTGGCTGATTTCATTTTTAATCAGCTAAATGGTAAAGATTGATCATTAATAGCTCTGAGTTAAAAGTGTCGGATTGATAGGAAGGAGTGCGTGTCTGGGAGGGGGGGGGTTAAGGCTGTGTGTCATGTGACTCGGTAGAAACTCGCGCTTTGATCAACTAATCTGATCTGATTAAGGCTTGAGAAACCGCTTAGTAACTTTACTTACAAACCTAGCTGCCTGATTAAACGGAGTGTCTCTTGTTTTTAGAAAATCTAAAAAGCCAGATTTCTGAAATCTAACATTTTTTAACATTAAATTTAGCTAACAAGCTAAACCTTTGAATCCAGATAGTTGGGTGTTTGACTGGTACTTTTGTGGTTTAAAGGTTTGGAACGTTTATTGATTAAATCAGTGAAGGTAAATATTGCTTCAGAAAGTGTCTGGGTTCAACAAAAAAATAAATAAAATTGCAGCAGGTTATTTCTCCTTGCTATCTGAATACATATTAGCACGGTAAAGTTGAATTATACCACTTCAGCACCATTATCGAGACGGGTTTCTTGTCCTCCAATGTATGAAACGTAAAGAGCGAGTTCTGAGCGATGTGCAGACAAAATCTGTCTATTAATGATATAGATAACGTGTTTCCCACAGCTCTGAAATATACTTGTGGTGGTAGCCCTGACGGCAATCAAGTGATCTACTACATACAACAAACAAGAAATTAATGTTTAAATAAATGTACAGTATATAGAGGTCAGGATTGTGCAATATAGAGTTGACATCTTTTTTTCCATCATTCTCTGGAACAGATTTTTTAAAATTCTAGGTTTATTTGCTAAATACTTTTTTTGATTGATTCAGATTATACAAGTAGACAATAAATAAAAAAAAAAAGAATAATATTTGAGATATATTTATGGCCTTGCACGTGTCTATAAAAAATATTTTTTCACGAGTTTGTGCAGCCTGTACTTTTAGACTGCTAATTAGGCCCAATCTTCTGTGGCACTGAGATCACGGGAAGGGGGGGGGGGGAAGCAAGCTTTTTCTGGAATCTGCCAAGAAAAATCTTCCGACATCTTGTTTGTTGTTGACACGTGACTGAAAGGCTATTAACGGATATGCAGATACAACAGTCATTTCAGTGGTTATATATTCGATGAATGCGCATGCGCGAGCGTGCAGCAGCTTGGTGCGGTTGCTCTCGGAATTTTAGTCCTTCGATAACGACTGTGAGCACCTGTAACCGAGCATAAGCAATTTCCCTCCGGGATTAATAAAGTTATTTGAATCTTGAATCTATACAACACATTGTATTTGCTATAGCGACTTTATTTTTCATTTTAACATACATTTTTACACACGTCATATAAATTTTGAGAACAATGTATGGTCCGTCCGTGTCCATCGTTACTACATTTGACTTTAAGAGGATTTGTCTTGTACAAATCGATTTAACATTTAGTCATTAGAACCATTAATGACTGGTAAAAATATAAGCTGAATACATATACATATATACATAATTGTCAATGGTGTGTGTGTGTGGTGGTTATAGTTCTTAAATAAATAAATAAAACCCCCAACTTAGAAGCAGAATGAATTTATTTATTTAGTCAATTATAAAAAGAAATCTTTTCCCGTGTGTGAGAGAGAGGGAGAAACGAGCTTTGTGTGTTTTAACCACGTGAACGCGCGCCGGGGGGCCGGGCGCGGAGGCGAGCAGCGGGAAGCGTGTGCGCGCCGCGTGCACGCGCTCGTTCTGTTGCGTTGGTTGCGGGCGGCGCAAGATGGACGCCAAACAGGGTTAGTGCTTCATATTTACTCAGTCTGGGTTTTTTTTTTAAATCCTCTTTCTTTCATTGTTTTTTTCAGATTACTGTTTGAAGTGGTTTCTTAAAGATTTTTAAAAATGTAGTTTTGCGGTGTTCGGTTTTAATTTTGCTTGGCGGCGCGAGGAGGTCGCGCGCTGCGCGTGTCTGTCGTCCATGTTGCAATGACAGCAGCAAGTGTGTAGCGGTGATCACCGTTATACACACACACACACACGCGCGCGCGTGTGTATATGTCTGTGGAGCGACGCGGCGTGCTGGACGATTTAATAATAAATTAGAGTAATAAATAAGTAAGCGGTGACATTGCGCGGTCATAGCGCGAGCTCCGGTGCGGCGGGGGCAGGGGGCGTGCTGTCGCGCGTGCTATTTTTAGCGCGTGCAGG
>JAQQZS010000013.1:15796326-15801145 GCA_030068045.1 Platyallabes tihoni | reverse complement strand
TTAAAAGTTATTATATGGATATGGAGCTTTACTCACTTTTTTCAACACACTGCTATTATTTTGAACACCACTGTACAGTATTTTTACTTTTTTTATCCCAGGGGTCACGACATCGGATCATTCGATCTGGCACAGGTTTGTTTTCTTCTTCCTGTAGTAACCCCCCCCCCCATTTCCTCACCAGGCTTAGGATTATCACTGAAGGCAGTGGCCTCGGTCATATGAGGCGTAAGGGTTAAGGGTCATACCCAAGAACCGAACAGTGGTGACCTGGAGATGGCAGGGTTCGAACCCCGACTGCTCCGTTACTGAGTAACCTTTTGCTTCATTCCAAATGCTGTTGCTGTGACCTAGATTTTATTTAATACTTACATATTTGTCCTTTTTTTGTTTAGTTTTTTTGCAAGTTCTATTTTTAAGAACTTTCATCTACTTCCTACCGCGTACAGTATGTGCGTCACAGAAATCACATTTGAATTCCATTTGAATTTGGACTTGTGCAAACAAGACAAGTTTTTCACCCGACAAAATGAACAATCTGTGGGGAAAAACGTAACGCTGATTTTCTCCTGAACGATCAGACAGTTCAGGTGTCGTCATCCAATCCGCGCGTGTCTCGCCATGTCTGATTTCAGCACGACACCAGTTTCTCGAACGTGCCTTATATGAAAAAAATAATAAAACACTAAAGCTCAAAATTCTCTCATCTAATCCCTTTATTAAAAGGTAAAGGTTTTAAATATTAAATAACACTCATCCCACAATCCAGCCTGAAAAGTAGTGTACTGTAGCCGTTGTTTTTTGTTGTTGTTGTTTTTTTCAGACTTCAGGCCCTTTGATTTATAGTGTTGTTTTAAGGCACCCGGTTCCACTTGATCACCCAGCTCATAAAGCCGGTAGAGGAGTCACTCGCTGTGTGCTCACATGATCTCACATGCATCCTGTTTTCACTGCTGCACACACAAACCAAAGCCACACAGGATCTCTGCTCTCTCTCTCTTTCACACACACACACACACACACACACACACACACACACACTGACAAACTCCTACAAAGCTGCAAATCAACCCAGCATGCAAATCGACCCTGTTTTGCTGCTTTTTCAGTATGAATATTTGTAAGGATGTGCGCTGAGCAAGGTTTAAACAAAGAGCACGAGTCTGAACTTTAAGCATCAGAGGTCAGACAGAAGCGTTAGCTTGATAAAGGGGTGGACGAATCATTAATTCCTTAGCTAGCTCACCAGGAAATGTGTTTTAGCTGGAGATCAAATTGTCATTGAGATTTAAAAAAAAAAAAAAAAAAACGTGAATTAATATATAGGATTTAAAAATATACCCAGACTAAAGGTCATAGGTCACCATTTTGGGTATAAACTGTGGCATTTGGTTTTTGTAATATTTGAGTCTAGCTACTGTAGCATGCTTGTTTTTTTTGTTTCAGTTGAACATGAAGAAAACATAAAAGAAAACATATGCCATGCACTACGGTTGCACAAAACACCAATTAGTTAAAGCCAATTATCTAGCTGAAAGGTTGTGCATGTGTCAGTGGTATTCAGCTTCTAGGACCATGACCTGGGTCATCTCCAGACTTAAATCCAATAGGAAAGTGTTGGACAAAGGTGAAGAAGGCAGTAGCAGTCAAGAAACCTTCTCCTGTACGTGATCTTCAGGAAGCAATCAAGCAGGCATGGATTGATCGAGACCTTTCTTTTTGACTCTATGCCCAACCGGATCCAGCAGGTTTTGCAGAACAAATGACTTCAAACTAAACATCAATTGTCGTATAGCTAATATAAGCAATGCATGAAATCTAAAAACATTCTTATTATCTTAATTGTCATTATTTAAAAAAAAAAACGTCATTAAAAGACTGAATTTCATTTCTGTCTCAATACGTTTGGCCAGCACTCTACTGTATAATGTCTATAGGCAGTACAATTTTCAGCCATATATATGATTGTTCGTCTCGTCTTAGCAAAACTCTCAGTGCATATGAGTAATGCATATCTCACACCTCTGCACAGATATGCTGATTTTCATATTTCCTGGAAGTGCCTTTGAACTGGGTGAGGTATAGATCACACATGTAGGCTGGAAAATAAATGTACAAGAATAAGGTGTCTCAGATTTACATGTGTTACTCGTTGGCATAAATAAACCAACCTGCTGAAGGTGTGAAGGTTAGTTGTGCTGCAATATGCATTTGATATTGAACTGTATGAAGAAAAAAATAAATAATAATATAAATATATAGCTTCAAATTTCCATTATGCATTTTAAGTTTAAAAATAAAAGTAGTAGCTACCAAAAAGCATTAGAAACTAAACTTCTTTTAGCTTCCTATTAACGTACCACTGAGGCAAAATTCGCAATATTAGCCACAAGGTATTGAAGGCACCAAGGATGTGCTACCACAACTATAAACATATTGTTACTGTTAGTTATTGCTGATTTTTTTACAACACATTACAAAGTACTTAATTCATCTTATACCACTGCAATTTCCAAACAGTTTTGATTGAATAAAGAAAAAACAGATCATGCAGTACATTTATGCGTTTATGCACTTATAGTGACATTAAATGTGGTGGAGGGTCCATGAACCAAGCTTTTGACCAATCTAGAATTCTTTGGGTAATTTAGCTCAAAATGGTGGAATGACCAGATTGTTCAAGTTTTTATAATTAACATAAGGATAAGACATGCCTGTTAAATATGTCATTTTTTATTTAAGTGCATTCTGACATTTATTTTTTTATAGCAAAATTAATCCATATTTTGGAAAACACACAATTATAACTGAATAAAATAAATTTTAAATAAGTTGAAATCAATTAATTTTATTCTATTACTACCACCACCACCAATAGTCACTACTAAAGCTACTACCAACATTATTAATGCTGCTGCTAATTCTAGTACTTTTGATATTACTTCTACTTATTCTTACTACTATTCCTGCTACTACTACTGTTACTGCTTCAAATAATAATAATAATAATAATAATAGTAATAATAATAAATGCAATGGTCACAATTGCCCTCCCTGGTCCATACTTGGACCACAGATGTTCCTGGATGGAATAATAATAATAATAATAATAATAAATGGAAGAGTGCTTTCTAAAATGAATTTTAAAAAAGTTAAGTAAATTAATTAAATTTCCCAAAATACCAAAATTACTTGATGAATATAAATTGAAATAAAAATACACATAGGTAGTTTTAGGTTAAAAACCCAAAGACTTACATATATTAATGTAATTAAAATATGTTTTAAGGTACACGTAAGCTGACAATTTAATAGTAATATAATATTTATAGGTATAAAGGAGACATGGTAATAAAAAGGTCTGCCAAATAATTGGAATACATTTTAAATAGTTTATTAATGTTTAGTTTTTTATGTCTAAACATGCAACTAAATGGAGCAATAAATCGAGTCTGAGGCAATCCCCTGCACTTAATAGGGACAGAAAAGGAATGAAGCGTGTAATATTAGCAGTGAAAGTTGGTAGATGTGCACCAGCTCTTCTTGGCTCAAGTCTTTTCTTTTATTTTCTGGGTCTGTCTTTAATCCCGGAGCTGTGAGAGCTGTGGTGTGGCTTTACTGTGCTGGGAAACACACACCCGGGCAGGTGGTGAAAGGACTTGGCTGCGGTTCGAGCTCTCTTGGCTCCTTTTTAATAGAAAGTCGACGCGATTGCCTTCAAAGCCGTTCCGAGTTTCCTCGTCTCTAAAGCCGATCTTTCTGTCCATCTATAAAAGGCTTGTCTTTGAAACGTGACTTCCATCTTCTAGATGAATGGAGTCTTCTGAGGGACCTGCTACAGCTGTGAGCGCTCCAAAAATGGCTCAAGCTTTGGCCTACTGACTTTTTTTTTTTTTTTTTTAATTACTTCTTCAATATATTTTACTCCACGAGCCTGTCGTAGCGATACACACTGGAAGGCTGGTAAAACACACCTGATGGGTCAGCTGCTGATGATTCAGAAGAAATAAATAAGCTTTGTCCTTTTTCCCCTCCTGCCTGAGGAGGGCAGCGCATACGTCATCCATGAGAGATGGCGACTTCTTTTTATAGCCGTCTGCTTCGTCGTTATAACTTATTAATCACTCGGGGCCAAGACGTCGCTATTTCTAATCTGCTATTCAAGTGCATTTCGGCTCCAAGTTTGTGATGTGCATTGGTGAGGTTTTAGATTCATGCTAGCTTCTGTGAGTTGGATGAAATAATAGAAATCACCCATGTGATTTGTGATGGGTTTTCCCTGCAGCCTCTGGGGCATCTTGCTTGCACAGCTGGTGGAGTGCTTCTGTCCAAAACATCCTGTTTCTCTAGAAATATTTCGCACTTCAATTTAACTTTTATTACATTGACACAAGAATGACCTAACTTTCGACCCGATTTGTCTTCTTCCCTTCACATATTTGAATGAGGTCTACTTGTACTGTATGCAATCAAAACGTAATGTGATCTCAGTATTACCACATCTGTTTGTGTTGAAAGTTGATGAAGGAGCTAAGGAGGAACACAGTTTGTTCAATACAAGTCCAAGTTGTGTGAAAGTATCAGTAAGCAGACGGTAAGAAAATTAAAACACCCCATATGGCATAATCGTGGTTCATCCGGTAATATTCAGCAACCCCGTAACAAGAGAAGCAACCAAGAAACTAAGAATAATACTCTATGTGATGCTCCCACCACCATGCTTCACTGTGTTCTCATTGTTGGATTTCTACAAAACACACAAGAGGGTAATAAAGAGCTAGCTTTAAGTTCAATTCACACTGCAATTATTATTGAATTT
>JAQQZS010000013.1:15788826-15791326 GCA_030068045.1 Platyallabes tihoni | reverse complement strand
GCAAGAGTTGAGGTGATATCAGATACCGTACCATAACCCCCGCTCGTCCTGTAACCTTAGACATCAGTGAAAACAGGTTTATAAGGGGGTGTTCGGGTGAAACCGGGATTTTTGAATGTTCAGAAAAGCAGAGCACAGTTGTGAGAGTTAGAACTCTTTATATAATCCCCTGCTAGATGATCGGACCGCCTGCTTCACGCCTGAAACGCCGGCCTCCCAGGAACTCCATAAACATGTGGGAATGGCTTGGAGCGGAAGTGGAAATTGGGAAAGATCGATCAGGCGTTCCACTCACATGTTTACAGGAGTGGGCCTTTTTTAAAAGCGTATATAATGCACTACATTTGGATTGGAATAATATATAGATACACTTTATAGTGCTTGTTTTTTTGACCAAATCTCGAATGCTTTTATTTAAGAAATTCTTTCTCCACTGAACGAGTGCTTTGTAAAAGTCAAGTGCACTTGTTTGCTGAAGCAATTAGACTTTTAGAGGTTATTGTATAACTGTTTCAGTCATCCTATAACACAAAACATTTGTCTTGTGCTCCAAGGGCATAGATAGAACCATCCGGATTGCCCATTTCCAGTTATATGTACAGTAGGTGCTAGATACCAGAAACTACGTCAAACCCTGATTTATTCTATACTGCTCTATAACTGAAGAGTGTGTAGGCGTAGTGCTTATAGCATTTCCTTTAGCGTTCCTCAATGCTCCGTGCATTTTTCTGATAGAGTCAGACATTTCTCTCTTTTTTTTGTTTGCATCAACATTGTTCATATCATCCAACAGCTGATCGATTGAAAAATAAATAAATAAATGAAAAAAGTTTTATCTCTGTATCTACTGTATATTTTTTTGCTGCTAAACAGGAAGTCACAGATCGGTGACATTATGTATAAACGAAATGTGGCAAAAGCACCAGATACCTATCAAGATCAAAAAATCGTTGCTCTGACTTCAAGCAAAAGTAATCGGATCCAGATCTGCTGAAGGTCTTTACATCCAAATGATGCAACCACATCAGAAAGGTCTGTTAAGATAACGGCATGCTCTTGATCTGTGAACTGTTAGGGCACGTACAGTACTGTAGCAGTCAGGGGTAATGCAGGCTTAATGCCAGTGCCAGATTAACAGCATAGAAGATAAACGTTACTATTCACACTTGTTTGTCTGGTGTGATCCATGGCTGCTCGGTCAGATTGTGGCTGACTTGGGCCCCGTTCGCAGCGGGCTGTGCTGCACTGGGTGTTCTGCTGCCTTTCTATCATGATCAGCATGGACTTTGTATGGCGATGTGTGCAGCAGAGGCTTTTCTGTGGGATCGGACCAGACCCGCTGCCCTTTGGTCCCCGTGGACATTGGGTGGGCATTGGGTGTCCATGATCCTGTCACCGGTTTACTTGTATATAATTAATAATCAATGTTATGTGCTGTTATTGTTATGGCTAATTGGTGTAAAGGTTTAACCACGTTTGACCACTGTACCCTTGTCTCATATTCAGTATGAGAATACTTAGTTACTAATGTTACTTAGTTTGTCACATTTATGTTGAAGGCATGTTGTGTGTCCTCAGAAAAGGCTTTTTCAAAGAATTTTTGTGGTTTATGTGCAAAAGTCTTGAGCCACTCCTCATTTCTTCATATTAATTAAATTATACGATGTCGATTAAATGAAAGAAATGGGAACAAAAGTGCCTAAAGATGGGATTTAAAAATTGGTTGTTTATGTCACAACCTCAGCAGCGACCTCATTTTCCCTCTCGTCTGTTCCAACCACTCAGCATTATTCAGCATCAGCAGTATAACTAATCACCAGCCTGATCATCTCTCATCATCTGCCCCTGTTTCTCACTGGTTCATGCCTTAAGTTAGATGCCTTTAGTTAAATGATTTATAGGTCAAAACAAGGACTGTACAAACCAGACAAATGGAAATTTAAAGCTAGCTGTCTGTTTAAATTTTCAGTTTTTTTCCCCCATGAGTGTTTTAGAAGACGTCTGTATATCTTCATATCTACTGATTTCTTATAGTATTTGACATTTCGTTGTATTGTCACATTATTTAGCGAGGTTATATTTCATATATTAGACGATTGCTTATTGTTTAATGCTAGTGGCAAAATCATTCTTGAAGCATTACTGTCTAGAAAGAAGCAAAAAAAAAGTCTAAACAACCTTATAGTTAATTGCTAATACAATCAAGTTAATAAATATAAGATACATTTGCCCATGTTTAAAATGTTTTCACCTCACGTGAATGTAGTGCTGGTCAAATCTGTACCCTATTAATATGTTATCATTCAGATGGTCTGGATTTTCTTTATCATGAAATAGTCCTATATCGCCTTAATTTATCCTAAGGGTCATCTTACACCTCTGCTTCCCTTGTTTACAGTCAAAACAACTAAGTACTTTTAAGATGAATCTTAGCAGAAGCTTCCAGTTATGCTGCTTTAGGCAACTTTGTACCAACCCTCCATTTACTGAGTAATATCAT
>JAQQZS010000013.1:15781326-15786326 GCA_030068045.1 Platyallabes tihoni | reverse complement strand
GCCGGTGTTTATGAGTAACAGCAGTGTGACGATGAGAGACGTCTCATGTGCCTCATCTGTCCTCGATGTGTCACGGGTCATAACCCGTCTAAACCGATGATACACAAACAGCTCTTCACCAAGACCGTGTTTAAGTGTGACGGATCGTTCATGTGATCTGATCAGTAATAAGAACTGTTACATGATACGAGGTGGATCTGGTAGGAGAGGAATCTCGTCTAGTAATGTTTTTTTTTGTTCGTAAGAAACGAGATAAAAATTGCCCACAGCATTTCCAGACAAGAGTGTTTAAATTGTGTTTTGTTTAAATGCCATTCTACCCTACTCTGTATGCAGGAAGTTAAACCCCCAGGATATTCCAGTATATTGGCTCGATTATCACACCTTTAAAATGTAAAAGAGTTCTGTTTTTAGATCCGTGATGTAAAGTACCAGAGTATGGGGGACAAATAACAGACTTCAGTTTTAAAACATGTCCAAAGGAGAAGAAACCTTTCCAATTTGAAGGCTCAGATGTTGCCAAGCTCCTCCAATAAAACATGAACTTTGGTTGCTGGTGATAGACCGCTGATCTCCCCGCAACTCTAGAGTGTCTTGCGAAAAAAAAAAAAAAAACATCCAACAGATGGAAATGTCATGTCGATGAAAAAGGAGAGAGGAGCTCTCAAGCTGACAGGATGGCGCAAGAGCAGAAAGACCTCATCAAGGAACTACTCAAGTCAACAGTAAAGAGGAATCTGGGAATCTTGGTGTTAAGGCTTTGGGTTTATTGATCAAGCTGCGCATACCTTGAGCAAGGGCCTCAACCTTATCTGACCTGACCCTGCGCTCTGACCCCAAACCTGGGATATGAGAAAAAGGAATTTCACTCAGCTGTAAGGTCACACAGAGGTCAAACTGCCTGGTTTGGTCTGGTCTGAGTCCGTTCTGCTGTAGCTTGAGATTCCTGTGTGACTATAGAGATATTTCCTGTTAAAGCTTTCGCTGTTTACTCAAACACAATAGGCCATAACATTCTGACCAGTGATGAGCAAACTGAACCACGTTGATCACCAGTTATACACCACTAAACTGGTGACTGGAACCCAAGACAAGCCAGTCTGGTCCAATCCCACAGAAAAGCCAATGCAGAACAAATCACTGAAAATAAAGTTGTTGCTGGTCGTGATAGAAATGCACCAGAACACTCAGGCAGCAGTGCTTGGACCCCAATGGGTAAAGAGTCCAAAGCCACTGATCTCACCTCCAAACTCATCAGATCCCAATCCGATCGAGCACCCATGGAACACGCCGGACAAACACAGAGGACCCACCTCACACCTCACAGCATCCAAAAGACCACACCCCCAGAGACCCTGTGGAGCCCGTGATCACCCCAGTGACACAAGGGGAAGCCAAAACCTAGGTGGTTTTAATTGATTTGACATTTTGAAGCCAAACAATCCAGGTCAGGTTACCAGCTTTTACTTACAGTTCCCAAATCTAGGTTGAGGAGTCAGGGCACTCATGCCTTTTCAGTAGCAGCAACTAATCTCACGAATGAGCCCTGCCCCCTCTGTACCTCAGGCAGGACTCTCCTCTTCCTATACATTTGGACATTTAATAGAGTGTGAGGACATACATTTACATTAACTGCTTTTGGCAGACTCCCTTATCCAGAGCAACTTACCTCATTTTTACCTCATTTTACATCTGAGCAGTTGAGGGCAACTTGGTGGTGCTGGGATTCAAAACTGTGACCTTCTAATAAGTACTGCCTTCACGTCTGAGCTATCCTTGCTCCATGCTCTTAGTGCTTCCAAAACCTGCTGTCCAAACCTACACCATTATGGAACGTCATTGATTTCTGGTGAGCTTACTGTAGCCTCAGATTGCTGGTCTTGACTGAACTCGCGAGCTTGACCTTTCTGATCAGGAATATGATGGATTACGGTTCGGAAATTCCCAGGTTCAAAACCCCACCAGAACCAATTTGCCCCCTTGTTGGGCCCTTGAGTGAGGCCCTTAAATCCGTGACTTCTCAGATGTATAATGAGATAAAAACGTTGGTCGCTCTGGATGAGGGCGCCTGCCGAATGCTGTAATGCAAATGTACAGTAAAACAGTCGACTTATAAATGTTTAAATGCAAAGGTCAAATTCTGAGGGTCACCTTGTTCCTCATCACCATTACGGACAAAATTGTGTTCTTTATTAATTTTTTTGTGTGTGTACGTGTTTGTGTGGGGCGGCAAGGTGGTGTAGTGGTTAGCACTGTCGCCTTGCACCTCCAGGGTCCGGGTTCGATTCCCGGCCAGGAGTTTGCATGTTCTTCCCGTGATTGGTGGGTTTCCGCCGGGTTCTCAGGTTTCCTCCCATAATCCAAGGATATGCAGGTTAGGCTAATTGGTGTTGTAGTATGCGAATGAGTGTGTGAGGGTGTGTATCTGTGTGTGCCCTGCGATGGATTGGCACCCTGTCCAGGGTGTACCCTGCCTCGTGCCCTAAGTCTCCTGGGATAGGCTCCAGGTTCCTGCGACCCTGAATGGATCCTTAACAATCCCGACACACACACACACACACACACACACACACACACATACACACATAATGGCTAACTCGACCATTCATCTGTGTCACTCGCAGGATCATGTGACTACCAACCTTCCCTGCGGCGTACAGGCTTCTGATTCAATCTCAGATCAGACACAAAAGCCAAACTCCTACGAGCACTCGGGATCAGAGTAGTTTGATGCTCTCACATATACATACTCACCCACACACACACACACACACACACACACTGCCTCTCTGTTTTGCAAATTAGAGAACAGGGTCTCCTTCTTTTATAGACGTGAATGCTGAGTGTGTCATGTGACCTGGGAGCACAGGAGGGCTTTCAGGCAGTCCTGATGAGCTTAACCCCTTAATTAAACACAGCGTTGGGGGAAGTAATCCCGGTTAAACACTGACTGAGGACACAAATTTACATCACAGCCTGATAACCATGAGAAAAAAAACAAAACGGGTGTCCTGAATAGACGGGTGGATTCCTCTAATTCCATCATCCTCGCTATGGAGGGAGGAGCCTCGAGGTCACGCAGGAGTCAGAAGGCGATTAATGGAATGCCCGAGCCCCTGAGTGAGACATAGTCCATCACGGATTCATCACGGCAACAACAAAAACAAACCTCGCCGCAGAGTGAAGCCGGTGAAACCGACACCCATAATTCATGCCAATCAAAAACGTACCTCACACCTCCTAGAATAAAACACGGACTACAGATCAAACTGTTCTAAGACTTTAAGACGATGTGGTCGCCATGACAACGAGACCCCCACCACGCCAATGTCCACTCTTAGGGAAATAATCCTTTGCGTCTGGGCGTCTGTCATTCATGTCTCCTTTTCGCTTCAGTCTGATCCGCTTCAGACAGCTTTGGTAACAAAACAAACAAACAAAAACAAATCGCTGTAACTTTGTTGATGGTGAGCCTGAGCGTCGGTTAATGTACAGGGTGATTTACGCGAGACTTAACGTCGAAGACTCCAGGAAGAAATCGATCAAGAGATTCGTTGATGCTGATTCGTCTTTTGATAAACGAACCTATGATTCATTGATCCCAGAAGGAAATTGCTTCGTCTTGGTTACAGTCGCTTTCTGTCGTTTTTAAAAGAGTAAAAAATTTGACATGGGGAATTAGAATAAATTAGCAAAGTGAAAAAAAAGAAACTACTTAAAACCAGCTTAAAAATTCAGAAGGCACAGCACACACGAGTCACGACTGAATTCACGTACATTGCACTCGGAAGGGAAAAAGGAAAACGCACGAATAATAATACAGTTAACAATATTGCACTTGAAGGCCAAACAGTGTTGGTAAACGACCGTGGGAACAAGTATCGTATTAGTGTTATATTGTATCATTACGGGCAGTTACGACCCACATAGTGTAAATGTTACAAAAAAAATTTGTATAATTTTATGTCTGTTGGAAGAAAAGATCTCCCGAGGCGCTCTGTAAACACTAAGTAGTAATTTGCTCCTCTGGTCGGAGAGAACAATGAATAGCGGGTGAGAAGGATTGTTCAGGACTGAGTGTATTTTGGACAGAGTCAAGCTCGCACAGATCCGGCCCCTTTTAATAATTAACGGGACTTTATATGGGAAAGTTTGATATTTAACATCATTTGAACGATCTGGCTGAAATAATAGTCTGTATTGAGGCCCTGACGTGTGATGAGGGCAGACATCTTGTTTTCTTGAGTAAAGTTTTACCAGGATATAAAAACAACCCTATAAATTGAATGATGCTAATAATATAATATAACATAACCTGGACATTCAGTACATTCAGGTCGTCAGCTCGCTTAATTTTTTGTCTAGACCTGAGCGACTGAAGCGACCCCAGATCATAACACTGGTCACATGACCTTTTTCTCATCGCTCCAAAGTACATTCTTTACACTCCCTAGCTGTTTTTCTGATGAATGTCACCGGATACGTGGTTTTCTTAAGGCTACACAGCTGTTTAGTCGCATCCCCTCGAGTTCTCTTTGCATAGGAAGTGTGGAACTGCTCCTTCTTACAGAATTAAACATAACCATGAGTTCTACTGTTGTTGTAGTAATCTCCCATCACATTCATTCAGGATGTTTTTCTGACCACAATTTTTCCTTGGAGATGATGATTCACCTCTTTCTAATGCATTTTACAGTTCTTAACATAATGTTAGTACTTTTCAGCAATCTCCTTAGTTGCATTCTTTGCTTGATGCAGGACAATAATTTGAAACGGAATAACATCTTTGCCACGATCACAGGATACGTCTTCTAACATGGTTGTTTAAAAAACGAGAAGCTACTCAATGCAAGCTGAGCAGCTAGGGTTTAATTATTATAAGTTTAATTATTGCAGTAATCATCCAGTGGAAGACTCTTAACTATTCGCTTAGATACATCCAAGCGGTGACTTTTTTTCCCCCCTTTTTTTGGCCAGGCAGTTTAGTGTATAGCATAGCA
>JAQQZS010000013.1:15723774-15742879 GCA_030068045.1 Platyallabes tihoni | reverse complement strand
ACCTCACATCACATTCCCTCAGATCACTTTACCTACCTCACATCACATTCCCTCAGATCACTTTACCTACCTCACATTCCCTCAGATCAACTTACCTCACATCACATTCCCTCAGATCACTTTACCTACCTCACATCACATTCCCTCAGTTCACTTTACCTCACATCACATTCCCTCAGATCAACTTACCTCACATCACATTCCCTCAGATCAACTTACCTCACATCACATTCCCTCAGATCAATTTACCTCACTTCACATCACGCCACATCAACTGTGGTTAGGGGTAGCTCAGTGGTTAAGGCATTGACCTAAGGTTCGAAAGGTTCCAGGTTCAAACCTCACAACCACCAAGTTACCACTGTTGGGCCCTTGAACAAGTCCCTTAACCCTCAACTGCTCAAATGTATAATGAGATACAAAAAAAAAAGTAAGTCGCTCTGGATAAGGGCGTCGGTCAAATGTAACTGTACATCACATCACCTCAAATCGCCTTATCTTACCTCACATCATTTTACCTCACATCACCTCATGTTACCCCACGTCACCTCACATAATTTAATATGTTAAAGTAAGTTACAGATAGAGATGCAAAGGAAAAAAAAATACAGTATGGTATACAAAAAAGGAATCTGATTTAAAAAGTAGAAACAAAATAAAAACAAACACATAAATAAGAGGGAGCGAAAGAAAGAAAAAAACAAGAAAGAAAAAAGCATGAAAGACAGAAAGAAATCTCACCTGCATCCATTAAAGCCAGACTGCCTCCACACGCCGACGCCATGGACGACGAGCCTACACAACAAACACACAATTACAAACACCGCTCAATGAACACACTGATCAAGAGTCAGGTCTGGAACAGGGAAAGAGTCTATAACAGAGGCAACATCAGTAATGGGTAAAGGTGTCAGTGATGATGTCAATGCCAGTAACGATAAGAATGAAGGAGCTCAGACTCAGGAGACACACCGTTGGACTCCAGCACCTCGGAGGTCACTCGGATGGTAAAGGGGAAGTCTTTAGGAATGACGGGTCTTAGCGCTTTTTCAGCCAGAGCACCTGAACACACACAGAGAAAGAAATGAAGGAGTGAAGAGCTCAGAGAGAGAGAGAGAGCGAGAGAGAGAGAGAGAGAGAGAGAGAGAGAGAGAGAGAGGGGTTCACTCTCTACAGACTCTCTATATCTGGATATAACCGTGACGATCCAGCGTCACTCACCGTGACCAAGCTCTCGTCTGTTCAGTCCACCCATCTTCCCGATTTCATTCGTCGCATACGGAGGAAACTATGATAGAAGAGCAGAAAGACAGAATTCCTTTATGGGCTTCTAGTTTTCTTAATAAATGAAGGATGAGCTGGATCAGGTGCTGCTCTATACGCTGCCAAATAATGAGTATTGAAGCACATATGCAGTGATTAATGTGACCGGACTATTCATCTAGGTTTCTATAAGATTAGGGTTAATACTCGCAGGTAGAACTTATTTATTTTATGTCCATCTTAAATAATTTTTAGATTTTTTTTTATACACAGGTTTACTTTCAGTTGTCAACTTCAACTTAATCAGGTGCGTAACCCGACTCTGAACACAAGGCACTTTCTACATGGTGAATATTTCATTCATCAAACCTCATTTCATTCGTCTAACTTCACGCCCTTTTCAGAATACTACGGCCAAAATATTCATATTAAATATTCTTTTATTACAGTATATACTTAATGTGTCAGTAGAACAGTTGGCCACGCCCACCATCAGTGCAAACTGTGCCTGAAACAGCTACTTTGCTACTTCTTTTTACAAATATGGAAAGTAATAAATAATGAATACTCACTTCATAGTGGAGCATGAAATTCTTGTCTTTGATTCCACTATTAAAAATAAAATAAAATCAATAATTAAGAAATAAATGATAACTCCTTGAAACACCAGGTAAATTTTTTCTGTTCATGTGTTTGTCAGAGAAAGATTGTTTTATAATCAATCAGAAATGAGATCGTTAGCACATCTGTAATATAACAAAATTTACTCAATGAAAATAAATTTTTGCTGAATTTTTACATTAAATTTTCTTTTTTAAATAGACAGCATCTCTGGTCAGTTTTACCTCAGAGCCGTGGTGACAATGTCAGTTTTCACGCTGGACTCTAGAGAGTCGAAGGTTACTGTGCAAAGAACCTGGAAAAGAAATTAATTATATTGTAGTCATAAAGTGGAGGTGAAAATATTAACTTAAATTTTTTTTTTTTTAAATCATCAGCGCTCCATCTGACCTGCGTTTGTCCTCTCTGGAAGAGCGCGGAGCCGTGCAGAGGTTTAAAAATCTCCACTTCACACGAAATATCTCTCAGTGAAGTCAAGTCTCGGCCGTCGCACCTGAAACAACAGAGACATCGGGTCACATGATCACCGCTCGGCGTTACGGTAACTACTGACTGGAAGTAAATACGACTGGAATTGGGAACGGACATCACACCTTCTGTACTCCGTCAGCACCAGGTTACAGAAAATGTCTTTGGAAACCACGTTAAAGGCCTCGATCACTTCAAACGGCTCGGCTTGAGGAAATTTCTCTATATAAAGTGGTAGAAAAGGAGGATTATCTGATACTTCTCAGGATCGTGTGCAAGATCATGGTTAAATAAATAGAAGAAATATTTGTTAGTTTGCTTTTTTTTTTTCTTTTTTACAGTTTTAGTTTCGCATAAGTATAAATTTTCCTCAGCAAATAATACAAAAATAATACTAGTTGAACTCTTTGTTTATTGATGCTGGTGTACGAGAGCTTGGAGACGTTTCTGTCCTTTGGCGTTATTCTCATTTAATGTTACACACACACACACACACACACACACACACACACGTCTTCATGGAATATTACCATAAAAAAACATGTATTGCTTATAATGATGTCATTTTCCGTGACAATGATGTAACAAATTTGAGTGAATTTCTAAGTGTTGTTGGGGGAAACGCAGCCACCTTTAACCTGCTCCTCTGTGTCGAGACGGATTTTGTTCACAGCTTCATCTCTGGAGATCTGCAGAACGCACAACATGTTAGAGATCCATCGTCAACACCATAAACAACAATAATAAACACTTTACACACACCTTATCGTGGGAGAAATCTGTAAACACGGCATAGATCTTCTCACCAGCCATTCTGTAGGGACACACACACACACACACACACACACACACACACACACACACACACAGATGGTGTCCAAGTTCTAGTGAGACACTGTGATAAGTGCAGTAGTGTAGAAGGAGATTATATAGAGACATAAAGGGAGTTTATAACTCTCAGAACTGTGTTCTGTTATTCTGTACAGTCCTGGTTTGACTTGAACGCTCCTCATCTAATTAACCTGATTACTTAATGGACTGATTTATTTATATAAACTGAATGAACTAAAATAAAGTTTAAATAAAATAATTTTTTTATGACTGAAAAACATGAATGTAATTAAATGAAGCAAAAAATTTGACTGAAAATCAGCAGTTTCTAGTCCGTACTGGCGCGTGTACTCGACCATCTCGGGCGGAGCACCGAAGAGTCTCTGGGGCGTGCGCTTCACCACCTTGAGGTCTCGGGCCAGCTGCTGGATAGCCAGGATGATCTGCTGCGTGTGTTTGACTCCCAGTTTAATGGCGTGACAGAAGTCCTGCTGGAGGACGTTCTCAGCTGCGGCTTCCATCATCACTGAACACAAGAAACAAGAGTGAGGTCACTGCTAACACACAGGGGCGAGACAGAACAAACACCCTGAGGATGGACAGACGGAGAGATGATGATGATGATGTTAGATCTCCAGGTAGATTTGGACTAAAAGCTGACGGTGTTCACACTCACCCACTTGGCTGGACGGAGCTCCTGCTACCACCAGGTTCAGCGTGCTGGAGCTCATCTCCTTCCGGGTCGGGTTCACCACAAACTCCCCATCGATCAGACCGATACGCACAGCACCTGGAGAGAGAGAGACCGGCACCTGAGTTGAGTTAACTTAACTTAACACACACACACACACACACACACACAGTAACCTCACCAATAGGTCCGTTCCAGGGAATATCAGAGACGGCGAGAGCAGCAGACGCTGAGAGGAAACAGGAGCAGGAAGAGGAATAAATTATATTATAGTATAACATTAAAACATTCACAGAGATACAACGTCATTGGAAGAATGGCTTTAATAACTATAAACATTTTTTATTTTAATTAATTAAGTTATTAATAGAGATGTGCGAGTCAAACCAGGACTTTTGTTTTTGTACTTTTGTTTTTTGTACAGAATAACAGAAAGATTTCTCGACCATGTTCGGACTGCCTGTCTGATTCACGTCTGAGACGCTGGCCTCCCAGGAACTCCTTTACATGTGGCAGTGGCTTGGTTGGTGAACTGATGTTTAACTGCTAAACTACTGAGAGTCTCATCACCGTACTCTGTAATATTAATCGCTTTTACGCCCTCATTCCCCAGAAATTTCATCACATCAGTCCCGGTTTGACTTGAACGCCCCTCATATTTTATTATTAAAATAAAAAAAAAATGTTCATTAAACATTTTACATAATTTTAGTATTTTTTATTGAGTTTAATTGCCAATAAAATTTATTTTCACTATAAAAGGCCAATTTTAAAGATTTTAAAAACTGTATTTTTTTACATTACATCACTGCTCATATTCCTTTAAATACAAAACAATAAACAATCTTAAATAAATAAAAATATAAATAAACAATATCTTCATAAAAAATTTTTAAAACCCCAACATAAATGAATAAACAAAAACAACATTAAATTAATAATTTTAAAACATTATTAATAGATAAAAGAGTTGAATAAAATAAAAAAATAAGTAAATCAATAAATAAAAAATAAATCACAAATTAATAAATGAAAATTGCTGAAATACTGACAGAAAAATAACTAGAATTGTTTTTTGGGGAAAATTCAGTAGAATAAAATAAATGACAAATTAACACATAGTAAAAAGTAACACATATTAAAGCCTAAATTTGGAGCAATTGTTTCCTTTTTTATAAGAGAGATAAAAATAACATTTCGTCTCAGGAGTGTCCGTACCTCCGTTGATGGCGAGGACGTCGGGATCGTTCACGCCGTCGACGGCTAAGATGTTACACAGAATCTTCACCAAGATGAGATAAACAAGTTTAAGTCAGAGTGTGAAATCAAGTTAACTCGAGTGAACGGCTCCAGCAGGAGAATCGTACCTGTGTGTCGTAGAAATATCCAGCAGGAAACAGCGGCCTGATGGAGCGGTCTGAACACACACACACAGAAACACAATCAGCTGAATCACACTGCATTTTAATACAAGGGTGCACAAAATTTTGCACCAGATGGTGTGCGCTACTGAAGGGCTCTTTGACTGATGAAGATCACTGCTCTATTGCGTGTGTGTGTGTGAGAGTGTGTGTGTGTGTGTGTAGTCTAACACACACACACCTATCAGTCTGCTGGTGAGGATCTCAGAGTCGCTGGTTCCGAGTTCCCTCCGCAGGTAGTTGGTTGGGATTCGTCCTGCAGCCGCTGCTTTCTGTCTGTAGTCCACCTGCGAGCATCAAATCATGTTGGCGATAAAACTTTTCTTTTTTTTTTTAATGTCACACATACACACAAATACAGAACTCACCACCAAGGGCATGAACTGTGAGGGTGACGGTTTGGTCTTGCTGACGGCGGTCACCATCACCGATGTCTCTCCCAGCTGCGTGCACACACACACACACACACACACACACACACATATATATATATAAAAATAAAATTCTATCTCCTTAGAAACGCTGCATAGGTGCCAAGGTGCCGAGGATGAACACTGACCTGTACAACAGAACATCCATCAGCGAATCGCGCCAGCTTCCCCGAAGATATCTCAAGTCTCCTGAAAAGACAGATAGAATGAATGTGAGGTTGAGGATGAAGGATGAGGAGGACACGAGATGGAGGTAAGAACTGAGCGAGGTCTAAAGACGATGGGGAATAAAGAACCCGAGTGTCTTTCTGAATATTCTATACACACGCTGTGTATGTATCAGAGAGCAGCATCGCAGAAACAGAGAACCGAGTGTAGTGTGTATACTGCAGAGAGAGAGAGTGAAAATCCTCATAGACGGAGAGACAAATGGATAGAGAGAGACAGACAGACAGGCGAAAAGAAAGACAGACAGACTGACAAATAGAAAAACAAACAAACAAAAAGACAGACAGGTGGAAAAACAGACAGACACATCGACAGACAGATGGATGGACAGACAGACAGACACACACACACACATAGATAGACAGACGGGTCGACACAGATAGATCTACGGAGACAGATTTAAACAGACTGACAGACAGAACTTTTGGAACTGGAGATGTTTATGTTTAGAGTCTTGACCGGTTTGTGTGTTATTCTGTATATTTACACTGCAGATGGTTTAAGGCTGACTGTAGTTAATTTAGAGCTAAATCACTTTTAGTGATAAGAATATGAAGTGTGTGTGTGTGTGTGTCGGTGAGTATACGCCTGAGATCTTCTTATACAACAAATTAACATTTAAATTGACCTGATGATCACTTTAGTGTTTATATTTTATTTGTAAGGGGGTGTTTAGTTATTATAAAAAAATAATACAATACATATTATAAATAAATACATAATGAATGTATCTGCTACACCCTTAATAGGGCACTTTATGTCTGGCACAGTTTAGACTCTATGTTTAAATGTGTGTGTTGTTGTTTTGTGTTTGTTGTGTTGTTGTTGTTGTTTACCTCCCCTCCAGCTCCACTCCGACTCTCCTGTCTGTGCTCTGACTGGACCACACACTCCTCCGAGCCGCGCGAGACAGCCAACAGCCCAGCCTCAGAAACCGACTCATGCTGTTTTTACTTTAAACAAATAACAATAAAACTTAAATAATAATATTGATAATAATAAAATAAAACAACAACACACACGGCCGTTTCTTGACTGTAATAAACCTAAACACATCAGCATTGAAGCACTCGGCTCCAGGGCGCCGCCATATTGCCAAGTCACGTGACATTACATCGCTCCGCTCATTGGCTGAGCCGCGGTACGTCCTGATTTGTCTTCCGGAGCGCCGCGCTGGGCGCCGGACAAGAGTTCCTAGAGCACGTGCAGAATTAAAAGATAATTAGTTAATTCCTGTTAAGTTAAAACGATTCCCCGCCCCCCCCCTCAGCATTAATAAAACATGCAGACATGTATATTCAACTTACTTTTATTAAATCTAAACCTTTAATTTAGTAAAGAAAACTGATTTTTATTAGATATCTTAATCAGATAATGTTATATAAATGTATCAAAAAGTTAACTTTTAAATGTTTTATAAGATAAAAAAAACTGCACAACATATATAATTAATTGATGATTTAAATTAAATTAATTTCAATAACTTGACAAAAAAAACACACAGGTATTGCCAGTATTGATGAAACTGGATCAAACTTCAGATCAAAATTGTATTAAAAACTGTAATAACAAAGATTTTGCAAATTAAACACAAAATTGTTGCCCTGATTTAGTTTTGTATGAATAGATTAATTAAAGTTAGAAATAACTTTATAATTTAGTTTTTACACAAAAATACATAGGATTAAAAGAAGGGGTACTAACTTTTACACACACATTTTTTGCATACTTTTGAATACTGTAGAAATGGCTTGTTAATCTTGGTGCAAATCTATAATTCTAATCATTTAGAAATGAAATTATAATAAAATCTCACAGTATGTTGATTTACCTACTTCTTAATTTATATTTAATAATTCCATCATCACCATAAACTCATGCTATAAACTTTATACGTTATAAACCTAACTGCACTTTATTCTGCTGAGAAAATAAAAAACACAAGTTGGCGCTGTTGAGACTAACATCAGGAATTGTAGCTAGGGACCGCATTTGGTTAATGATCAGAGTGACATGTTTTTTTTCTCTCTCTCTCAGTTCTGATCGAAACATTTTCTGCTGCCACATATAATAAAAAACGGAAAAAGCGAGATCGGATTTTTGCAGCTGCTCTCTCAACTAAGTCCGACAACTTATACCCTCTTGCATGGTTTGTTCTGGCACAGCTTGCAAGCCTCTTCAAATGTGTTAAAAATGTTATATTTCTACAAAAATAAGCCAGAATCCATCATAGTTGGTCTCAATGTTAAGTCTATGGGATTTTTTGCCGGGCACCACCACCCCTTAGAAATGTCATAGAACCTCTTTCATAAGTCTACGTCAAACTGTAAAATGCAACGGTACTGGACTAGTTACGTGCTAAAGTTTGTACGGAAGATGAATTAAAAATAGAAAAATAAGCCTGCAAGATAATACAAGTGATACTTTGCTTCGCAAGCACAATTAACACGAGCTATTATTTGCTGATTGAAATAATGTACATATGTATTAGACTGTATCTACCTTGTACAGATTTTGATATAATCTCTAATAAAAATGGTGTACAGTTAAATGAAGAAAAGCAGAGGATGTATAAAACTGAGTTTATTAAAGAAGATACATTTTAATGAGTTTATATCATATCGTACATCATATCATATCGTATCATATTGCTCATCATATCATACTGTATCATATCGTACTGTATCATATCATACCATACCATACATTATTGTATCGTACCGTATATTATTGTATCGTATTATTCCATATGGCATCATTATTGTATCATGGATGCTTTCCTGTTCTTGGCTTGTTTCTGTGGATTTATTCAAGTCCTCTTCATGCACAAAATTTGTATCATCATCATCATCATCATCATCATCGTCACTTCCTGATAACTTCTTCCTTCAGTTTCTCAGCCAGGTGTTTCCTCTTCTGCAGCTTCTTCTTCTCCTCGACCGAGATTTCCTGAAAAACAGGAACCAATCAGGGGTTAAAAACAGAGCATCGCGGCACGGCACCTCGGCTCTGTGTGTCTTTTGTCACGTCGTCTCGGCTCATACGGGGTGTGATAATTACCCGAAGAGCGGAGTGCGGTGTGTTAAAGCACACGCCGAGCGTAAAAGAGTGGGCACAGCGGGCTGCTAAACAGGAAGAGGACGAGAGCTACTTCTACTAGTACGCTACTTCTACGGGTCACCTTCTGAGCCGCGGTTCCGGCGCTCTGAGTCTGCGGGCCGTTCACGCTAGCCGAGCCGGCAGGCCTTTTATTGGTGATCGCCTTCAATTAGCGTAAGGAGGAAAAGAGGAAAGCTGTGATCAGGTTCAGCGACAGTGTGATGGGATAAAGCGGGGTTACAGCTTGATATTTTTCAGCAATTTGTTGATGAATACATTCTAAACGCACGTCAAAACACATTTAATGTTTAACACTTTTTACACGTATAAACACTCCTTCCTCTTCCCATCAGTTCTTTCTTTTTTCTCAGTCTCAATAGGATTTGTTTGTACATAAGTAGGTACTCCAAGATTTCCTGTGTTTTACTTTTTTATTTAAACCAAAAGTTTTAAAGATAATGTGATCCAGGTTTATTGTGGGATCTGAGTGTTGTTTCTATTTTTTTTTTTTTTGTCAGATCGCAAAAATTATGCTTAACATACATATACACCAGCATGAGCTTTTCTACTATCTTTGTAGTGTTACAAACTTTTACAACCTACAACTGTTCTATGATGAAGCACGGTGGCGGAAGCATGGTGCCGAATTACACTGTTGTCTGAAAGAGTTAAGGATCTGGGTTATAGGGATTCGAGCCCCAACACTGCCATGCTAGGATTTTAACCATATCCGTTCCAGACGCTCTGACCGCAGCTCTCTCACGTTAGCTCCTATATGTTGAAGATTTTCCTTGTATAAACATTAAACAAATATCTCTTTACGATAAACAGCGTTCCGTTCTTACGTCGTCATATTGGCAATTTGAGCGACTTTACCACTTCTAGCAATTTCCACTTATTCATCCTTCTACACGTCCTTGTTGAATAAAGAATGGGCCGAAGCCAGATGTGGAAACACACACACTGAATCCTCTCGTTTGTTTTAAAGCTATTTGTATTTGTACATCCCGGTGCGGAACAAACAGTACCCTGGCAACAAGGAAACCGTATTGAGCAGCCGAAGCGATGTGGATGTGGAGTAGACTGCGTTACCGGTGTCGGGGGTGTGGGCGTCGGGGTGGGGGAGGGGGTTTCCTCCTTTTCTACGCTGGCGGATTTTCCTTTCTGCTCTTTCTTCAGCGCCTGCAGTTTGTCCCTCTGCTGCCTCAGATACTCGGCTCTCTGCTGCAGCTGCTCCTGCTGCGCCGCCGTCAGCTCCTATACACACACACACACACGTCCTTGTATCTTTGTCTTAATTTCTATATAAAGCACTTTGACATCGCTGATTAATAATGCATCTAATTAACACCTCAAACACTGACCTTTTAGCTCTTAATTTTACTTACTTTGTTTAATTTATGCATTATGTAGTTAATTTTCTCCTCAAGGTCAAACCTGTCAGATATTTTTATCCTTGGTCCCTACAAAGATATAAAAACATATAAACAAATCCCCATCCCAGAACCCCCAGCACACAGAGGATCCACTGCTTATATCCTGGTGTCAGACAGCACAGGACTTGTATAGTCTCAGCCTGAGGGGCCGGTGCTGACCCAGACCCCTTTATCTACCAGAGTGATCCAGGTGCTACTTCATAAGAACTGACTTTGTTTTTTTTTTTTTTCTCATGGGCTGGAGAGTCGCGTCAATATGTCATTATGTGTATGTTCCGGTACGTCTCTACTTTCGCAGTGTGATGCTAGCAAAAAAATAAATACAAAAATGCTAGCGGTAAGCACAACACCAACAACAACAACGGCAGACGTCAACATACAGTAGCTTTATTCTGTCTTTATCCTTACTAGAAACTGAAAATTTCATTTCTTTTTTAAAGATGGCGGTTACAAAACTTAAAAGGTTTTTTGTTCTAGTCTAGCAAAGTGTTGGTGCCGCCATGGAAACGTATTTTCTGTCTGATTCGGACCGATGCTTCGGCTGTCTGAAAACAAAGAACTGATTTGAAAATCGGGAACCGCCTTGGTGGCACAAGGGGAACCCAAGACATTGTTTTTTTTTTCAACATTTGTTTTTAACATAATAATTGATCGTGAATTTCTCTCTTCGCTTATGATTATGACATTTCTGAAGACAATCCCTTCAAGTCCCGCCCCCTTTCCTTTCTTCTTTTTAAGTCAAGCTTAATATGAAAAGAGTGGGTGGGGCTTTGTTTAGTTGGTTTCTGTCTGGCTTCAGTTTAAGGATGGGAAAGCCCTTAAAGCTCAGAGCATTTTAGCTATTATCTGTTTTGCTATTTAGGTTTTTTTTGGGGGTTTTTTTTAGTAAACATATATCAGGAAAAAAAGATTGATATCTTTTTTTCAGCACTAAATAGGCAACATGAACTGAATTTTAGTTCACTTTAACCGATTACCTGAACATGACTCAGCAAAAAAATTTAAAATGGCTCACGTAGCCAAAGAGACCGCACAGATACACACGATCATGTTTTATAGTTATTTTCTGTTGGCTTTATAAAACAACATAAAGTAATTAAAATGCTAATTTTGAGAGTTGTACATTTCTGCGATTGTTCTGCCTGACACATCGTCATAGCGTGATGCTAACATTATTACCACGTAGCTCCTGAGAGACTGATTGGTTGCCCGAGTAAAATGAGCCCCTCCCAATGTTAGCATGTTTCTAACATCATACTGACATGATTAGCATGTTGCTAGCATTATGCTAACTATATTTTTAAAAAATGCTAATTTTGAGAGTTGTACATTTCTGTAATTGTTCTACCTGACATATCGTCATAGCATAATGCTAACATGATTAGCATGTTGCTAGCATTATCTTAACTATATAAAAAAATAATAATATGCTAATTTTGAGAGTTGTACATTTCTGCGACGTCATTCCAATATTCCGGATTGTTCTACCGGACATATCGTCATTGACCTTACTGTGTTGGTTGAGCTTTAAGGGATTTAACACACACACGGAGACATTTTAGTGAAAAAAGTGACAAAGACGTATTTTCAAAGACACTCCTGAACTCCAGTCATCATCATCATCGTCATCGTCGTCCCCGCCGTGAAGCCCCATGATGACCGGCTGATTCCCTCATCTCCTGGTCACTGATGTTTAACAAACAGCCTCAGCTTTCACAACCAAATCACCGATCAGATCATCTTAAATAAAGGATGATTGACAGCCGCTCATAATACCGTGAGGAGCTCGCGGCTGTGTGTTTATTCACTCACTCTGAACGGTTTGGAGATTCCCGCTTCCTTGCGCGCCTTCTCTAACCAGCTCTCCGCTGACTGGTTGATGCTTTTCTCGCGAGACGACGACGCCGGCGGCGCAGGACCCTTAACCGGCACCCGGACTGCTGGTAGCGTCTTCGTCTCCGTGCTACAATTATCTATAAAAAGTATAAATATATTAGCTACACCAGATACTTTTATAGATGTGTGTGTGCGTGTGTACAGTATGTGTGTGTTTGTGTGTGTGTGTGTGTGAGAATGCTGTAGTGGTGTTACCAGAAGCTTTCGAAGACGCACTGGCTAAACTTCGCTCAGTAATCACCTTGTGCTCGTTCTGAAACACATTTTTTTCCCCCCTCTAAAGCTGTTAAAAAGCATTCAGGTTTTATGTTTCTATAATCTACAGTACACTGAGTTTTATTCTGTTAAAGTCTCTTCTCACTCAATTATAATCCCAGATTTAAAATTTAAGGTTTGTTTGAGTGATGTATACCGCATTGAGGCTGTTGATTGGCTGGGCGGCGGCCTGAGGGTCGGTCCCGTTTCTCGCTGGTTCCTCGTGGAGGCTGGAGGACGCGGAGCCGACCTGCTGCCTGAAGCGCTCCCTGCGAGCGATCTCCTCGTCGTACTCCTCTTTCGATCGCCTGCGTGATTTCAGATCCGGATCTTACACTAGACTAGTGCTGATCATTTCTGCTGTATGGTTTGTTTCTACAGTTACAAGGCGCTTGACATGCAGCATGAGAACATACTTGAGAACCTCCTGGAGGATCTGCATCTCCTGCTGCTCCAGTTCGCTCATCACGTCTGTGCCGTCGGTCAAACATTCCGGTAGAGCTCCTACAGCGCACGCAAAAACACACACACACACACACACACACACACACACACAGATATAGGATTCTCAACATTAGAACCGGTCGGTCCTGAGCTGCAGTCAGTCAGACGCGATGATGTGTTTGGCGTACCGTTCCTCTCCTTGATGACGCGCAGGGCCTGAAGCTGCAGCTCCACGTTCTTCTGCACCATCAGCGTGCGAAACATCTGAAAGTCATTGGTGGCCAGCACCGGTTGGAACAGAGCCTGGAGAACACAATCAGGAGTAGAAGGAACGGATTAACAAGCAGCGCTAAAATAAACACAGCCGACAGGTATTATATAAACCGGGATTACTGAGAGTCTTTCAGGTCGATGTTAAAGGTTAACCGACACGTCAATTGTGTGTATGTTAGTTTCTTTTGTGAAAAAAAAACTCACAGAGTGGCAACAAGGTAATATTGTTCATCTTTTCATTTCAGTACTGTATATTTTGGCACATGCTGTACTAGGCGGGTGGTTTTAATGTTATGGCTGACTGATTTAGTAAGTGACAGAGCACTCTTTTGAAATCCTGTCTCTTGTTGAGTCTTTTTTCCATTACTGTATTGTTTTAGGAACAAGACTGCAAGTGAATAAGGTGTTAGCAAGTCCACAGGTTCTGCGGATACTGCAAATCAGAAATGCGCGCGCACCACGGTGACCTTGTTTTGCATGCAAAGACAAAAAACAAACAAACAAAAGACAAAATTGTAAAGACAGTTGCTGAGATCTGGCAACATTGGCTTTAACTAGAAAATACAGTACATTCGCCTCTGAGTGGCAGAGCGGTAACGAGCGCGCGCGTATCATCCGGAGATCGTGAGCTCGATTCCTGGTTGATGCTGTAGGCGGCGCCCTCTCAGAGCAGGGGGATGGGTACACACTCTAGCCCTCTCACATCAATCGCGGCTCACATCGATATTAATGGCTGTCTGTAAGCTCACGCAAGTGAAAGAATAGCGCTGTCCTCAGAGTGTTTTACGCAAAAATAAAAAAATAATAATAATAAAGTGGTCTGCTGGCATATAATAGTCTTCATCCACCCTGATTGGTAGTTTTAGGGTTGATGTGGGAGTGTCCTAATGATGGGAACTGGCTACGACTAAATTACAGAAAAATAAAAAAATAATAATTATAATAATAACTTAGACCGCTACATTTTCTGAAGAAAGTGTGAGTGGTGCTTGCTGTGGCAAAACTCGGGCCAAGGGCATGGATAGACAGCTTCACAATGATCCCGAGAGACTGATTGGTTGCCCGAGTAAAATGAGCCCACCCCCATGTTAGCACGTTGCTAGGATCATCCTAACATGATAAGCATGTTGCTAGCGTTGTGCTAGCTATATTAGCACGTTGCCAACAACATCATTAGCATGCTGCTAACACGCTGCTAACATGATTAGCATGGTGCTATCATGATTAGCACGTTGCTAACATGATGCTTACAAAATTACCATGACGTTAAGATGATTAGCATGTTGCTGGCACGACGCTAACCCAATTAGCACATTGCTAACATGATGCTAACAATAGTAGCTTTACGTTAAGATGATTAGCATGTTGCTAGCGTAATGCTAACATGATTACCGTGTTGCTGATTGGTTGTCCGGTTGAGCCCACCTCAATGTTAGCATGTTTCTAGCATCATACTAACATGATTAGCATGTTGCTAGCATTATGCTAACTATAGTAGCATGTTGCTAGCAACATCATTAGCATGTTGCTAACATGATGCTAACAATATTAGCATGACGTTAGATGATTAGCATGTTGCTAGCGTAATGCTAACATGATTACCATGTTGCTCCCGAGCGACTGATTGGTGGCCTGAGTAAAATGAGCCCGCCCTCATATCTCTATGACAACGAGATCCACAGTTAAATTCGGTCTCAAAGTTCCTATGGAAGTTACCATAGCAGGGAACGCTACTGTGAAGCACTTCCTGTTGCAATGGGGAGTACCTTCACCATTATACGTCAATGGGGGCAAAATTGGGCACTTATTGTGGCCCAGTGGTAAAACTTATACCCCATCACGGGGTATGTTCTGACACAGCTTGCAAGATTTCTACAAACGTGGTGAATTTGAGATTTCTACAAAATTCTTGTCCTGCGCTAGAATCCGTCAAAGTTGGTCTCGATGTTAAGTCTAGAGGGTATTTTGATGGGTAAATTGCCCAGTTCGGGAAAGGGGTGCTATGACCTTTCTAAGGGGTGGAGGGTAAACTGCCCTCAGAAAAGTCACAGGCCCCCATTCCCCAATAAGCCATACGATCGGACACCTCTTCCATGGGTCAACGGCAAACGGTACAGGACTAGTTACGCGCCAAACTTTGAACTGAAAAAAGGAAAAATAAATCAAATAAAATAAAACAAACTATAAAATAAATTCCAGTGACTCACTTTATAAAAAAATATTTGAACAGTAAATATTTGGTCTATTGATCAGCAATTCCTGAAAGTGTATTATTCTTTAATTATTTCTATGTGAATGAGCATTTGGATTAAAACCATTTAATTATACGGTTTATTCATTATAAGAACTTGACACTTATTATTTCTTGTCGGTTATGATTTCCACTCCTGTAACTAAAAAAAAAAAAAACTTGTCCTTTTCTCTCTCTCTCTCTCTCTCTCTGTAACTGGGTCAGAGCTTTGTCCTTGCCTCCTTTCCTTTTCCGAAGCTCATGTTCTCAGTCTCTCGTTTAAGTTAATTGGCTGCGGAAAGCTGCCGCAAGTCTCCGAGGACACCGCTGTGGATCATATCGGTGTCCTGTTGAGGCGCGGAGCCGCTTACTCTGGCTCGCTGACCCGTATTCAGTGCGAGCCTGTTAATCTGCTTGTAGACTCAGGGTTAACGTGAGTCGCTCGCGCTTTAACTCCTTCGCCTCCGAAACGTACACCACCTCGAGACCTCGGTGTAGAAATAAGGTGCTGATTAAACCCGGGAGTGTTTTAGCTCCAGAGCATCACACACACACTCTCTCTAATATAGATCATCATACTGTATATACACTCCGTTTAAACTGAAGTGAACACGTTGACTTACTTGTACGGTTTTCGACTTGGCGAGAGGAGACGAGCAGGCGTCCAGAAACTGCTGCTCGCTAATGCCGACCTCCTGCATGTAGTTTTCTAACAGCTTCTCTACCTGAAAGGGAATTCATCACAAAGTATGTGTTAAAGAAATGACTTTAACATTATTCCTATACATCTGTTTAATATCCGCGGTACTCAGTTTTATGCTAGAACTCACCAGTTGCTTGTATTGCTGATGGATTTCCGTGTAGGATAATTTATTTTCCTCCTCGTCGTCGAACACTGAGAGAACACGAGACATGTGCAGGGTTATTACTAATGTAGGTTCAACAATCAAGAGTGCTCGATGCGGTGAGACGCTTATTGAAGAGCGTCCTCCCTATAGTCCTAGTCCCGCTCCATCACCTGTTTGGGGACGAAGATTCACTTCCGATGAATCAAAAAAAATATTTCAGACTTGATGTCTCGGATCGTATGTCTGCTTTTCAAGAGGAAAAGATGAGATCCAAAGGTTTAGAGAAGGTACCTCTGTTTAAGACCACGGCAATGGAGTGCATCTCTTTGCAAGAAAGAAAAAAAAACACGAAAAGAGAATAATGAATATATTAGTAATCTAGCGCTTTTTCCCTCGAGGTGGGCGTGGCTATACGCGTCACTCAACAGAGCCAATCTCAGATCAACAGAGATTTTCAATGAGCCAATCAACAGAGTGTGTGGAAGAAACAGAAACAAAGGTGCGCCACACAGCACGGCTTACTCCAAGAAAAGGAAAGTAGGCTATGAAAACTGAACCTTCAAAGATGAATGGACAGATCGATATATCTTTATTCTTCCTGCTGGAAGTTTAAAACCAGATTGTTCTGAAACCGTGGCGATAATAAAAAGCAGTGATGTGAAAAAAAGGAAACACGGGTCGTTAGAGCAAATTGAGCCCGAATTGAGATTCACTTAATGTTGATGTTTGTATTCCATACAAATACAAGGAAATACACAAGATCAACGTTGTTACTTAAAACTAACAATAAATATTATTGAAATTGCTTATTTTTTATAGACTGGACCTTATAGTGAAACTGGACCTTCTCAAATTTTTATCCATTACCCCTGCTGTACAGCATCGTCAGGCTCCACCTTATTTAGTTGTTATTTGTAAACATAATCAGAAATTGCATCATCGCTCCTGATGCAACAGATCAAAGCTTATAAAAGAAGACTAGATGTATGAAAAAAAAAGTTTTGTTATAGACATATTAAGCATAACAGCAAAACCCTGAGTGTGATATTGCTTAATTATATCATATATGTTACTCTACAGTGTGTGTGTGTGTGTGTGTGTGTATGCTACGGTATACATTAGCCATTACATTATGACCACCTGCATAATATTGAGTATACTGAGCCACTTTTGCCACCATAACAGCAATGCGCTGTGTGTCCTGACTCCTGTCCATCACCACCAGCATTAATTTAGCTTTTCATTAATTTGATCTACACTATACTACATGTGCATCAGTGAGCCAGTTCCCAGCAGTTTTTCTTCCTTGGATCATTTTTGGTACATCCTGACCAAGCGCTGCAGTTGTGGACTTGCTCTGACCCAGCCGTCTAGCCGTCACAATCTGTCCCTGGTCACTCGAATCTTTATACTTGCCCATTTTTCCTGCTTCCAGCGCATCAACTTCAGGAAAAAAAAAAAAGGTTCAGCACTTGCTGTCTAATATATATCCCACCCACTTCCAGCCAGCATTGTAACAAGATATTGAAAAATGTACTGTATCTACTGTGAGACGGGGCAGACCGTGACGTCTAGACGACTGGATCAGAGCAATTCTTGTGGGATAGGAAAATATAAATATTAAGTATTAGTGAAATATACGTATAGTATATTTTATGTGAACAATATTTGTATGAGTACAGTATGGGTTAGAGTATATAATAATAATAATAATAATAATAGCATATACGGCAACACAGTTATATTAAGGTTAATTATATAAATTATGTACAGTAGAAGAGCAGAATCTAATCCAAACCATTAACTTAGTAGATAAACATGATTTAAAATCTGACTAGTAGTCTATTATCAGTGTGAGTTACCTGAGCATTTATTTTCCATGAAGTCAGTGAGAGGTATGAGCCAGTCAGGGCTGCCCAGGTACCCAGCCATGCTCTCCACCACCCACTCGCGGTCCTCCGCCATGACCAACACCAACACTTCCCTCTCTCCCTATCTATTTATCTCTCTCTCTCTCTCTCTAACAGCTCTATCAGCGCAGTTTTAAATCCCATCCGACATTTACCCTCCTCCTGCTGGAGAAAACTACAGGAGCTGGCCAAAACAACACTGTGCCGCACCCCAAATGCAGTCCACCCTTTAAACCGTGAAGTGCACCAGCCAGCCTCCTACCAGACCTTCCCGTAGGACCCGTATGTAGTGCACTCTCCCAAGAGCATCAAGCAGCGGATTGGGATTGATCCGGATCCAGAGAAAGCGCGAACGCTCTGAAACCATGGCAACGCGTTACGTTTGAGCGATGACGCAGGACGCACGGAGGGGGAGAAGCGTGCGTGAGCACGTACTGTACACGCGCAGCACGCAAAACGGAGAAAAATATCGTTCGACAAAAACAAACAGACTAACAAACAAACATTTAAAACATCGCCTTTCCTGTGTGAAATCACTCGTTAAATATTATAGAAAATACACAAATCTGCTGTTAATGTCTCGACATTTATTTGTTTGTTTGGTTGTTTTGTGTATTATTGTTATTTTTATTTACACAATTTTTGTTAAGTTTGCTTATACCGCACATTTTCCATATTTCTTTTTTCTGTTCTATTATATTCAATAACTAGTACAAATCAAACACTTTACATGTGATTGATTACATACTCTTTTTCAAAT
>JAQQZS010000013.1:15699691-15711395 GCA_030068045.1 Platyallabes tihoni | reverse complement strand
GCGGTTTTCACGTGCAGTTGTGCGCTGTAGCAATAACTAGTGAGCCAGTCGCTGCACAGTGATGTCATATCTTTGAGGCGCGAATTCATCTTTTTTTCAAGAACATACAGCACTATAGCGGTGATACAGTATATTCCAAAGATTGCAGAATACGATGAAAAAAAAAAAACATATCATGCATTCATTCAGAGAACACCCAAAACACGACCTACTAAACCACCAAGCTATTCAAAACCTCACAGCAGCCAAGAGCAAAACAGTTACACCCGGGTTTTTCAAACAAGCAACAACAATAAAAATTTATTTTATTGGTTCAAGGTTCCGTTTACTTGAAAATAAAATTCATCCTCCTTTCCGTTTGTTTCGGAAACTGTTCAGGAATCTCACCTACAACAGTCTCTAAAGTATGATAAATAAATAAATCTCGTTTTTTTTTACTTAATGAAATGGACGTATCTGGTGTAGGCATGTTTTTGGCGTAACTTATATAGGGATAAGTTGTTGTTATTAATCTTTCAGCTGGTCCAGTCAAGGGGTTCGCACAGTGGACCATCCGATCCGCACACAAATTCGGCACATGTTTTACGCCGGGTGCCCTTTCTGATTCAACCCTTTCAATTTGTCCGGGCTTGGAACAGGCAATGGATTCAGTGACTGGGGTTTGGGACATTGGTGGGAATTGAACCTGGACGTTTTGTGACCACGTTATGTGACCTAACGTCCGTGATGGATCATGCTTGAACACATGTTTGTATCTTCGAAAGTTCATTACTTGAACGTTTGTATGTAGGGGACTTACTGTAATACGTGGGAAGAATGTTGTTTTTTATTTTTTGGGGCAATATAAAGTCTTTACCAAAGGCCTTGAGGTGTCGTTATTGGATTTGACTGTTAGCTCACCATTTGTTTTCCTCATTATTTTAGCAACAATCTGGTGTAGCTGTTAGTAAAGACACCGTTGTCCTCCAAACAGGATCTAGTTAATGATATTTGAGATGATGAGAGCGTCATTAACATGAAACCTGACCCGATGATGAGGTAAGAGAGCGGAAATTGCAACAACAACAAAAAAAAACAATCGCCGCCAGATGAAGCAAAGCGCAAATCCATCTCCAACACTATGAGCAGGTAAAATAGCATTGTGGGTAATATGGAATTACATTTTAAAAGTAATGTTTTTAATCTTGTAGCGCATTGATGCTGAAATGTAACATCTCTCTACAGTATTACACCGTTATTATGCTCATTATGACATTATCTGTGAATCAGAGTCTTCCTGAGGAAATTTTAAACAGCTGATGATTCCATCAAAGCGCTTTATCATGGGGCAAATTTAATTCAGCCCCGAAATTGTCACGTGTGTGGGTTTTAACAAAGCTCTGTAAACGATCGCGTGTGTGTGTGTGTGTGTGTGTGTGTGCTCAACAACAGGAGATGTGATTTAGCCCGTAATAACCAGCTCGGGACAGAGAATCCGAGTTCAGGGCTTTGTCTTGGGGAAATGTCCGATCATTTAACGTCACATGGTGTAAACAGGAGTGTTTTTCAGAAAACGAAGAGGAAGTGTTTCTCAGCGCCAGCCAAGTCTACAACATCTCTCATTTTGAAATAATTTACCGTAATATAGATTTTCCATTTTAACCAAACAAAGTTTGTAGCTGGCTGAGGAAATAAGGTGGCAAATGTTGAAAATGGTTGCGTCGGATTTAATACTGCATTATCCTGCATCATTGTGTTAATGTTTAGACCCATTAGACTCAATATATGATATATTTTTTGGGTAAAATTTACAATGCGCCCAAAAATATTCTCAAGAAAAGAATTGAGCTCATACAGTATGAAACATGGCCTGAAACGCCTGAAACATGGTTCATGCAAATATGCGAATACAAATGACAACGCTTGGGCTAGCTTGCAGCGACAAGTGTAATCTGGTATATATACCCAACATGCACTGTTCTGTACTTATGGAGGTGATCAAGCTCCACAAGGTGGCGATATAAGTTACTCAACACTCCAGACCGTTTCCAGAGTTAGGGATGTTGACCCAAGAAGAAGGCGTTAGCTTTCTCGTGTTGTTTCACACTATAGCACCCCTAGCAGCAATGCTGAGACGGCAGCTCATGCTTGCATTCATCCATCCATCCATCCATCCATCTAGGAACCTCTATAGTCCAGCAAGGGACTGTGGAGGCCAATGGTCACCATCGCGGTCATCATTCACGCACTCATTTACACATTATAAGCATTTACAATTTACAATTGTTTGGTGACACCATTTAACCTAATCAGCATGTCTTTGGACTGTGGGAGGAAACCAGAGAACCTGGAGGGAACCCACCAAGCACACGGAGACCCGGACCCTTGAGGTGCAAGATGCCAGTGCTAACCACCAAACCACCTTGCCGCCCCATTCCAAACCTGTTTTTTTTCCCAGTCTTTAAAGGTCTGATATTGCTATTACTATTTCATTAACAAGTTAACACAGATCTCCCTCAGTTAATGCATTTTATTGTATACCACAAACTCCACCTTCAAATACATCATTTCACTGTTTATGTAAATTAGATACTTCTGGGCTACACTCCAAGTAGAACAACAAGTCAGTGGAGGGGCTCTTCTTATATGAGGTCACAATAGATGAAAAATCCAATTGGCTTGTTTAAGCCTTGGCCAATACAAAAAATGGAGTAAAATTACAGGGAATGATTTTCCTCATGTTTTTATGGCACTATGACTTCATAGTGTGCGAAGGACCCTCTTGTTCTATTTTTCCAGCATCGGGCGCTTTTTGGGGTTCTTAACATGCTAAAAAAATACTATGAAAATCAGAACACAGGTTGGAATCTGCTGCCATTAGGATGCCTGAATGGTTGGGCCTTCACAGGAGATTTAGCTGCATAGCAAATACTGTAACATATTTTCACATATACAGTACATTTATACATAAACATTTTAGGAGTGTGACGAGATCTCGCGAGATCAGATTTGTCTCGCGAGATGCGTCTGGTCTCGCGAGAACGTGACAATATCCTTGCGTTATTGGCATGATGGAGTGTGAGGGAGAAGTAAGGATAGAAGATGCGCCCGCGACATTTAAATCGTTGGTGTGGCAACATTTTGGATTCCTTGTGGAAATAAGAAACGGCAAAAAAATTACAGACAAAACAAAGACAATGTACAGAAACACTGTAAGAAATTAATACCGTACACCTCTGCTAACACAAGCACTATGCAAAAGCATTTAGAAAACAATCACAGCTCGTTACTAAAAGCTGCGCATCACTGATACCTAAAATCAAAAGAGCACAAGCCTTGTTTCGCTCCTACTTTTTCAGTGATGTCATAATTCTGAGTAGCTGAGTTGGTGTTTATTTAGTTAGCTTGTGATCTATGAGATAAAAAGTGAGATGATGATGATGATGATGTCATTGGGTTGGTATCATCATGAGAGCTGAAGAGGTGAATAGAGCTGGCCTGACTAAAAGCCTAAATCATCGCGGCATCACTTTGTTTAAATGGACAAGCTCAATTCCCCTGGATTTAACCACAATTCTTTTTCAGTAGAAACATTGTGCACAATGTTTACTCTGGTTACATGAAATTAGTAATAAAAGTAATATATTCAAATGTAATGTAATGGAAATGAACCTGCTCCGTGGAGTTCAGATCCCACCATGGTGACACAATCTCCACCGATTTCTGAGCCAGTTTCAGAAGGCCATAGAGTCCGTCAGTCAGTGATGTCGTGCCCTCATGAGACATGGAGATGTCCTTCGGGATATTTTCCACAAGCATCACCCTGTAGACAAGAGACAACAACAGACAGTGTAAATGTTGTGCACTGGTTTAAACATCTGCATTCGTTGTTCAGACATGATGGAGCTCAGTATCCTCATGTTTGTAGGACTGGAATTAGTCCAAGTGCTTTATCCATAAGGTGCTCTACTAAGATAAAGAACTTGACGAACTATGTCCTATGAACGAATTGGACTCTTGGAATGGAACTCGTTCAGATGTCGGGGACTTTTTTAATAGGGGAGATTTAGAAAGATTAGCTGCTTTAGGTAGTTTAAATAATTCAATGATTGGGATTACCAATCCAAAGAACTGAAGCAATTTTTTCTATTATTTAATATTTGATTAAACTTACTTCAGTCCATAAACAATATTTATTGTGAGCAATTTTTTAAAATATATTTTTTATTTTATAATTTTTAATTGCATTACTAATGTACATTATAAAGACAAAAACTGGAAGCCATACTGGTTCTTTTGGTTTTCTCCTGGAATGAAAGAACCTTTAAAAGTTCTACAAAAAATCCCTAGAGAAAGTGTTTCCCTGTTAGAAAAGGTTCCCAGGAAGAAACACTTTCCCATTCTGTATGAGGGCATGTGTATTACCAGGGTAAGTGTGTGTTTCAAATAAGTTATTGCTCTTATTAAAATATTAATAAGTTATTTCTTCTTAATATTTAGAACTTGTCAGGTTCTTGTGGAGGCTTATTGGATTACTATACTAAAAAGAACCACCTCCATGGTCGAGGGTTCGATTCCCGCCTCGGGGTCTGTGTGCATGGAGTTTGCATGTTCTCCTATGCTTGGTGGGTTTCCTCCCACAGTCCAGAGTCATACAGATTAGGCTAAACATATTTGTTTGGATTAGTCCAGGGTGTACCCTGCCTCTTCTGGGATAAGACCCCCAGGTCCCCGTGGTTCTGCATATAGGATGAAGCGGTATAGAAGATGAATGAATTAATAATTCTGGTTAAAAAATTAATTGTGGAAGCTAATGTCACAGCAGGCGCCTGATCCTTGAAAATCGACAGCTGGGAGTTATTGCCACATCCCCATCCAGTCCTAAAGGCATTTCCATAGGTTTGGACCATTACAGGAGTTCCTGGGAGGCCAACATTTTAGACGTGAATCAGACAGGCTGTCCAATCATGGCTTTGCCGTGCTAAGAAAACTTTCTACGTTGATGGTATCCAAGCACTAATGAAACGCAGGAGATTATATAGCCTTTATAGAGATAAAAGAGAGTGTTTTCTCATACAGTATAACTGTTTTCTGTTATTCTGCACAACCAAAAGTCCTGCTTTGACTTGAATGCCAAATGGATGAAAATGAGCCTCTTTGGGATAACTCAATACAATTAGCAGTGTTTCTTAAACGACGCCATTGTCCCTGACAATGAGGAAATGTGTAATTATTATTATTATTATTATTATTATTATAATACAGTATACACAAAAGAAACCTGTTTAAAACTCCATCTACCACGTTTAACACCTCAGACACGTCCAAAGCCAATCCAGCCATCGAGCCTTCCTTCCTCACATGACTGATTCGGCAACCTGATGAAGTGGCGCATCACCAAGAATATGAGAAAAGGAAAAGAAATGAATGTTTACAGACAGAAAGCAGCAGCTCGTTATTTTCCCTCCTGTGTGTTATTGATTACTCGTGAGCTTCATCTGTAATATAAAATTTATTTTGAATGAGAGCTCTGAGGCAGAATACACCGTTAGTATCGAGCCGCAACTTTAGATTAATTGTCGATTTGGGATTTTCTATCGTATTGCTCTTGTAAAATTTCCAATATTCCCATGATGCATTGCACTGCTTTTGTCCTTGATGACTTGGACATGTTTCTAATTAACTTGGAATCTAATAAACTGAATCAATTCATGAAGGATTTTGTAGCAACCACAAGAGGTCTGTTTTGACAAAACCAAACCTAAGAACCTGCAAACATATTAACATTGCACAAAACAAGCAAAACAAGAACCTACTAGCATACAGTAGGTCTCGTTAGTGCCCTTAGGTTATAGCTATAACCCAGCAAAATGAGAGACCCCTTGTTCATAGTCATAGTGATATAAACATCCAACATTTAGACAATTAATGACAGAAGGAAAAGACATGGAAAAAGCAAGGTCCTTAAATGCATAGACAAATTTGAGCTAAATGCAAAACACCTGAACCGAGTAACAAAACACAGTTGGTTGTTGCGTGGTTTTTGATGGTCTTTTGGTGTTTTTTTGTATAAGGTCCTCAATACTGGCGGACGGTGTCCCCGTAGCTGGTGGATGGCTCCAGCACAACATGAGTGAAGTTGGGGTGTTGTGCAGGTACAGTGGTACCCTGCCTTATGAGTTCTCGCCTCCGGTATACAAAGAATTTGCAGCACACGAGTGACCGAACCGAGCCGACCCAAATGCTGTTTAAGTCGCGTACATCCGGGTGCCGTTCAAAACTTGTTTGTGTTAGTGGAAAGCCAAGCCATATTTTTTGCATTTTGTGCAAGACTTGGTAAAGACATACCACCTTGGGTCCCAAAAATGACATCAAGGACGGTAGCAAGAAGAAAATGGAGCCACTTTCAGTTTGGTTTTTAAAGCAGCCGGAATGATATTGGAATCATAAATTAAGCTTAAAGCGAAGTTTAATGTCTATTCATTCAATATTTTATTTTAATTTACACTTTTTCTAAAAGTTTTGATTGTTTTTATCTGCAAAAATATGTAATAGTGTTGGATATTGGTAATATTTTTGGGTCGATAGAACAGATTATCTGCATCTACATTATTTGGGAAAATGCATTTCACATTACGAAATTTCGCCTTAAGAACTCGTCCCCCGAACGGATTAAATTAGTAGGCAGAGGTAAGCGTACAATGTAAAATACACTGTACAATGATCTCAGAAACTGATGATGGTGCCAGCCTGGAATACGTAAAGACTAGTGGTGAGCACAACAGCACTGGCATGACTTATGGCTCAGGAGGTTCAGGGCATGGTTCAGACAGTGCAGGGCATAACATGGCAGCAATCTGGGATAGTTGGAGCTTGGCATGGTTCAGCGATAAAAAATGAATGATTCAGCAAAAAGCAGAACGTAAGTTGGGTTGAGACTTGGCGTGGTAGGTGTCGACTCTGTGTCGACCCTTACTGCTGGAGCTCCTGCAACCACTAAAAACTCGGTGTCACCTTCTTCCCCTCTAAACCTCACTTTCTACTTAAATTCGTCAAATCGTTATCCGGCTTCTGCTCATATACCCCCCCCCCCCCCCACCTCCCCCCGGTAGAGACATCGGTATCACTTGGTATCTCTCTCCTGATGAAAGTGTTAAACATACTGTATATCTAACAAGTCTTTATTTTTTTTTAAAGGCGAATGACCGAGACTGTTTAGTATTACATTACACATCGTGCCATTAAAAGCTTCTGAATCAATATCAATCTCCTTCGTGATACTCAAACCCACATGATTAGATTTATTGCCCTGCCAGTAATCGCCTCAAATCGCAGCATGTAACTGAGCTATTAGGAAGAGAAGACTGCGTGCAGTGCTATTATAGGGAAATACAGTAATCAAAAGCACGACAGCGAGGACTGTGATTTTATTTAATACAGAATGACACCTTTTGTAGTTTTAACACCCTGAAAAGTCCAAAACAAGTTATCGCCTATTGTTATCGTAGGATCAGCTATAAATAACCTTTTAAAAATCTCTTTAAAGACACACAATCATCCCATCTATCGACCTATTTGCCAGAATGCTCATCCTATGTTGACTCACAGGGGACCTGGAGTCTATCCCAGAGAGCTCTGAGCACAAAGCCTGGGGCATCCAGCAAGTGGTGCCAACCAAGGGGCAACCGCCAAGTTCAAAGTGCCAAAACATGTAGTTCCTCAACTAGCCACTTGGGGCTCACTCCAAAAGTGAGTCAATCTCCATAGAGCCCCATGTTCAACTTTACATAAACATGCTTGCAGTCTGTTACAAAAACAGTTTTGGTCTCCATAGCTAGAGTTCCCATTCATGACAACTGTACAGGGGCTGAATTGTTATGTAACTCGTCAGTTAACATTATATTAAGGTATAAAATTTCATATTTAGGGGTGTGATTGATTTGAGCCGCTAGCTGTCTGCTATGCATCACTTTAGCTAATCAGCTAACTAGAACTGTTGAGTTGACATGGTACGGCACGGCCATATGGGTAGGGTATAGGCTAAAACTAAGCGAACTATCTTAACATGGCATAACATGGCAGCACTCTGGGATAGCATGGCAGAACTTGGGCAAAGCAGAGCAGAACTTTGCTAGAGCTTGGCATGATTAAGAAATAAAAAGTGGATGATTCAGCAAACTTGAGTTGAGACTTGGCGTGGGAGACCTCTATGTCAACCCTTACTGATGGAGCTCCTGCAATTTGAACCTGTTCTTCACCATGTGATGATCATGGCTTGGCAAATGGTGAACCGACTGGTGAGCTGGTGAATGGTGAGCGGAGAGTGGTAACTGAGGTAAATAGACGCTTTCCAACCAACAGCCAGGTTCTGTTCAATCCGCCCATTTTCCCATTCATGGATTAACCGTGGTTTACCTGGAGTCAGCTCCAAAATGCCAAGATAACAATGACCAGGTGACCCAAAGTTGAGCTTCAGAACTGCTCTTCAGGGTGACATGACATCATGGAGGGTTTGTCCGGTTCTTTTTTTTTTATTTTTTATACAGTCTATGGTGCCAACCAGTTAGAGGCCATTTGGAAACGCCAGCCCAAGTTGTAAGGAAAAACTGGAGTACCTGGAGGAATCCGAGGAGAAAATGCAGTCTCCACAAATACAGACCAGAGTCGAGGTTCAAACCGTCATCCCTGGAGGTGTGAGGTGGCAGCGCTAACCACTAAGCCACATTGCTGCTAATACACAACTATTTACCTCTCTATCTGGGGAAATGGGTAAATCTTGGCCAATGTGTGTGTGTGTGTGTGTGTGTGTGTGTGTGGTAAACAGGAAAAAAGCACGGAGATGAACATTTCCATGCCAACAGTGAGTCATGTTGTTACATAAAACCAAAATCAGCATTGATTACTCAGAGCTTTCTAACACATCCGATCAGAGCTGACGTTTCTTGCATTCGTTCCTAAACACCATTCCCACCTCCAGCTTTCCACAGACCACCACAAACGAGTGAGTCCAGCAAAAGGACACGCCTCCAGCTTGGACCGAAGCCGAACCAATTCGGTGCCCCAAATTACATTTAATACACTTATTAGGAAGGAAATGAAGGCCAGAGTGCTCTGGGGAAGAGGGAGGAAATGGCTGAATCTGTGAAATGTTCCCAGTAACAAGCTGCGCGAGTCCGTGAGCTCTTGACGAAAGTGTGATAAAGGACGTCAACGAACATGAGATCAAGGTCACTCTAGTTAACGGGCACTCTCACATCGAGGCACTGTCGCGGTGGAGCGCTGAAGCTCCCATACTGTGCTCATTAAATACGGGAAAAAATGCTCCGATACCGTGTGAGGTCATCCGAGCGTACAAACAACGCTGGGTTTTATGAATAATATCAAAATAACAAGAAGTGTAACTTTCTACAAGTTTAGTAAGTATGACAATAAAACATTTCCTAGATTCTCTAGTGTTTAAAGCATCGCCATTACAGTACATATGGACTTGAATCATACACACATTAAGTTTCCAGGGGTTGGCGTCACACGCTCTAACATTATCACCTCGGACTGCCTTGTGCTTTGCTGATGTCTTTAAGCTTGATGTGACAATATTTATTTCCATCCAGAGCCACATTCATTTCTCTCCAAGACCTTGTATCGACTTTCTCCAGCAGATCCCAAAGATTCTCAACGGGGTTAAGGTCTGGACTCCATGCGTGAAAATGATGTCTCGTGCTCCCTGAACCACTTTTTCCCAATTTGAGCCCAATGAATCCTGGTTTCGTCATCTTGGAGTATGGTGCGTGCCATCAGGAAAGAAAAACTGCATAGATGTGATAACCTGGTCATTCAGTACATTCAGGTCGTCAGCTGACTTCATTTTTTGCTGAGACGAGACCTGAGCAACTGAAACAACCCCAGATCATAACAGTGAACAAGGCTTGGAAACTATGCATGATGGGTGCATCGGCTAATCTGCCGCTCCTCATACCCTGACACGCCCATCTTTTTGGAACAGGGTCAGTCTGGACTCATCAGGTCACATGATCGTTTTCCATCGCTCCACAATCCAATCTTTATTCTCCCTAGCAAACTGAAGCCTTTTTCCTGATGAGTCTCACTGATAAGTGGTTTTCTTAAGGCTACGCAGCTGTTTAGTCCCAGTCCCTTGAGTTATCTTCACATTGTGCATGTGGAAATGCTCTCACTCTTGCTATTTAATATAGTTCTACTGTTGAATAAAAAAATAATAAATGTATCGCTATACATTATATATTAATATGTATGTTGTTGTTGGTCTTTCGGCTGCTCCCGGCAAGGGGTCGCCACAGCGGAATATCCGGTCCGCACAACAACTTGGCACAGGTTTTACGTCGGATGCCCTTCCTGACGCAACCCTCCCATTTTATCTGGGCTTGGGACCGGCACTGCATCCAGTGGCTGGGGTTTTGGGCACTGGCTGGGAATCGAACCCGGGCCTTCTGCATGGCAGGTGAAACACCTATCACTGAGCCACCAGTGCCCAATATTATATATTAATATGTATGTTAGATATTAGTAATATTATATTCAATTAATATACATTATACTTCTTTTCCTTTTTCTTACACACTTTTTTTTTTGGCTGACTCTGTATATAAACCCCACGCAGATGGACCTGAGGCAGGAATCGAACCCTTGACCCCCGGAGTTGTGAGGCCACAGTGATAACAACTTGTGTATATACAGTACTGTTTTCCAGTATAAGGTTTTGTAACAGATTCTTGGTCCCAAACTCTTCTTTAAAAAAAAAAAAAAAAGTTTTGGATGTGATAAAAAAAAAAAAAGAGAGAGAGCTGAAGAGAAAGTGCTTACTGGCAGACATTGCTGCAGTTATCGTCGTTTAGGATGTCTTCATCTTCTCCCAACACGTCCACGGCTGAAAATATCAGCGCCACAAGGACGGCGAAGCAGCACACGAGAGCAAAGATCACGATGCATTTCTGCTGAGACTGAAAAAAACAACCAGAAAACACACACACACACACGCACAGAGAGATTCAGAGTTATTTTTGGCTGTGTTACTTTATCTCTGTTTCACTCATAAATGAGAAGCGAATCCATAAATAATGCAAAGGCCCGCTCTGTTTCAGATGGAGAATACAGAAATTACAAAACGTAAAGACATGAATACATGAATAATGTAAAGGAAGCTGGAACTATTTCACTTCTGCTGTTATGTTGTTTGTTTACTCTGTAATATTCGATCTGATTTCTTGTTTATGAAATCCGGAGGTCTAATGTCGCACTTTGTCACTGTTATCCGGAGATCTAATGTCGCACCTCCTGGGTCCGGGTTCGATTCCCCTCCCGGGATCAGCGAGCATGGAGTTTGCATGTTCTTCCCGTGCTTGGTGGGTTTCCTCCGGGTACTCCGGTTTCCTCCCACAGTCCAACGACATGCAATTCTACCCACAGTCTGTGAATGTGCATGTGAGTGTTGACTGGAGGTCCTACCACAGTCGTACAATGGGAATAAATACTGTACAATGGTGATCATCATTGGCCTTCATGGTCCTTTGTTGGACTACAAAGGTTTCTAGATGGATGGAGGGACGGAGGGATGGATGTTACCCACAACCCATTAACCAAACTAAATCTGCATATTACTCTACCATTATCCATTCAAATGAGGATTCTCCCAAGTTACTGTTTTCACTGTTCAATTCTTCTTTCAGGTCACCAGATTTTTTACCTGCCC
>JAQQZS010000013.1:15673997-15699591 GCA_030068045.1 Platyallabes tihoni | reverse complement strand
TATTATTTTTACTGTGTACAGTGTCCTTGAGTGTTCTGAAAGGCGCTTTCAAATAAAATGTATTATTATTATTATTATTAATTCCAGTGCTCTACCTGTTACCAGTGACGTCAACAGCAATGCTACAATCATCATCTTGTGCGCTGCTGACTAGCCGAGTCACAACTCCATTGTTAAGCTGCATTGCATCCTGGGAAACCTTTGGGTTTCCCAAACCAAGCTAACTGTTGGCTTAGCTACCGTACTGTAAACAAGCTGTGTACATGATGGACATCCGGAGTGTATTCCCACCTTGCTCCCACGACCCTCACAGTCTTTAGTGAAAATGAATGAATAAATGTCGGTTGATATTCATCACACCGGAGCCGACAGTGTAAAATTGGATAAGCAGCGATCCGATTGAGTCCGATGGCGTATTTTCTGCTCTGGAGATTTAATAAAGGAGGCGCAATAGATCATTCACATCAGCGGCACACTCCTCTGTCTTCTTGTGGAAAATCTTTGAAAAATTCATTTACACCGTGTGAGTAGAGTGCTGGGTTTATACAGCGAGGTCCAGATGTCTGAAAGCACCTGGAGCGGAAACTCCATGAAGGTATAACAGGGATAAATTCCTCATGTCATCAAAAAGAGCATGTTGAATGAATTATATGAACTGAACCAAAACTTGTTGCAATAAAGATTTAAACATTTTTTTCTTAACTGCAATTTGATCCCAATGGAAAAAATTGTTACAGCATTTCTAATGCTTGAAATTTTCCGCAGTGCAATTTATTATGGTTGTATATTTCAAATGAAAATGTAATTCAAGCATTAAAAAATCTATGCAAAAATACTGACATGACAGCTGTTCAAAAAATACATTCAAGTGTTCAAAATACTTTTTAAAAAATCAGGTTATAAAATGTACGTAAAAAAATTTACTCTTTTTTTGTTTTTTATTTGTTAGAAATTTCATTATAAAAATTCTTAAACAAATGATAATCAGCAACAAATTGACAGAAATGTAAAAACTAAATTTTTTTATTTAATGGAATTTCACAGTGTTTGTTGTCGTGTCCTGTTTCTTATTAACGACAGCAGACACTCCAGCTGTGAGTTTGTATAAAACCTGATGATCCATGTTGGATGAAATCAATCTTAAAATACGAAGACATGAACACGAAATATGGACACATGAATAGTGGACAGAATTTAACGCCTCGTAACAGTCAAACAACTGGACATTTTCTTTCTTTGCATTCAAAATGTCTAAAGTTTCCAATTTTACATGAAAAACCACTGTTCTCTATTCCACTGGACGTGCATTAACTATTAAAATGACTATTTTACATCTGTCTATTTCCCTGTCTGTCTGTCCATTTGTCTATCTATCTATCTATCTATCTATCTAACTGTCTGTCTGTCTGTCTGTGTCTGCCTGTTTCTATCTGTCTGTCTGCCAGTTTGTCGTCTTGTCTGTCTGTTTGTCTGTATGCCACTCTGTCTGTCTTTTCTGTACAGTATATATCTATCTGTCTACCTCTTCCTGTGTTTATTTGTCTGACTGCCATTCTGTCTGTCTAGTCGATCTGTCTATGAGGATCTGTCTGCTTCTTTGTGTGTCTGCCTGTCTGTCTGCTTGCATGTCTATCTCTATCTGTCTGTCTGTTTGTCTTTTCTGTGTTTGTCTGTATGTCTGTCTATGTCCATTTGTCTGTCTGTTTGCCTGTGTATGTCTTTTCTGTGTCTATCTGTCTGCTTGCCTGTATTTCTGGTCCATCTATCTATGACTATCTGTCTGTCTGCCTGTCTGTCTGCTTGTATGTCTGTCTCTATATGTCTGCCTGGCTGTTTTTTTCTTGTGTATGCCTGTCTGTACGTTTGTCTATGTCTATTTGTCTGCCTGCCTGGTTGTCTGTTTCCCTGTGTTTGTCTTTTTTGTGTCTATCTGTCTGACTGCCTGTATGTCTGGTCTATCTTGTCTGTCTATGTTCATCTGTCTGTCTGCCTCTGTGTATTTGCCTATCTGTCCGTCTCTATCTGTCTGCCAGTCTGTCTTTTCTATGTCTCCCTATCTGTCCGTCTGTCTATCTGCTTGTTTGCCTGTGTCTGTTTTTTCTGTGTCTGCCTGCCGATCTGTCTGTCCATCTATCAGATTTTATTAGTTATTTAAAGCAGATAAATAGGTTCCACAACGTGCGCCAGAAAAGTGTTTCCCCATCATCGAGACATTGAGCGTTTAAATGCTGATTATGTCAAAGCTATCCAAGGCCAAGAGTCTTAGGAAGCAAAACTGATCACGTCCCATGTCGATTAGATAAACACTGGCCAGTCATGGGCATCTGACCGAGCTGGTCCACAAAAGAGCAGGAGAGGAGATAGTGAAGTGTGTCGCACATCCCTAATGGTGCATGAGCGGCAGTTTCAACGCATACGGTCGGTGACTTCAAGTGGCTCAGAGGAAGCATGTGACACCTTCACCCTCGCTGGGGGAGACAGAGGGCAAACTAGAGCCGTTCAGACAGGTGAGAATTAGCCATGACTACAAATAAAGGAGAAAATCAGGGGACTGACAGGGAGAGATAAACAATAAACAACAGCGTGACATGATGATGTGGCGTCACTAACACTACAGTACCACTCAAACTTATTACTATTTAAAATTTCAGATGTTTTATATAACTTACACCACATCAAAATTTATACTTAAAATTTTTTTTTATATGTTATTAATATGTCCAGGAAAATAGTTTCTGTTCTAATTTAGTAGGTGTTGGACAGTGAAACTGAAACACTGGCCAATTTAGTGTTGGAGGTTTTATGGCTAAATTTGACCAGTTTGGAGGCCGATCTTCATTGATTGCACAATCCACCAGTAAGAGCAGCGTGTGAAGGTTTAATTAGCAGAGTAATAGCACAGTTTTGCTTAAAATATTGCAATGGGTGAGTTCAAAAGAGGACAAATTGTTGGTGCGCGTCTCGGTGGCGCATCTGTGACCAAGACAGCAAGTCTTTGTGATGTATCAAGAGCCACGGTATCCATGGTAACGTCAGCAAACCACCAAGAAGGACGAACCTCATCCAACAGGAGTAACTGTGGATGCAAGAGGAAGCTGTCTGAAAGGGATGTCCATGCGCTAACCTGGATTTTATCCGAGAAACATAAAACCACGGTTGCCCAAATCACTGCAGAATTAAATGTTTACCTCAACTCTCCTGTTTCCACCAAAACTGGTCATCAGGAGCTCCACAGCGTCAATGTACATGGCCGGGCTGCTATAGCCAAATCTTTGGTCACTTGTGCCAATGACAAACGTCGGTTTCAATAGTGCCAGCTGCGAAAATCTTGGGCTGTGGACAACATGAAACATTTATTGCTCTCTGATGAGTCCACCTTCACCATCTTTCCCACATCCGGGAGAGTTACGGTGTGGAAAAGCCCCAAAGAAGCGTAACCACCCAGACTGTTGCATGCCCAGAGTGAAGCATGGTGGTGGATCAGTGATGGTTTGGGCTGCAATACCATGGCATTCCCGAGGCCCAATACTTGTGCTAGATGGGCGCGTCACTGCCAAGGACTACCGAACCATTCTGGAGGACCATGTGGACCCAATGTTTCAAACATTGTATCCTGAAGGCGGTGCCGTGTATCAGGATGATAATGCATAAGAACATGCACACACATACAGACACAACCATGACTTCTCTGTCCTTAAAACTACAGTTCTACCTTTGACACTGGAGACTCCATCCATAAACAAGCTTCTCCTTGAAGAACACGTCATCATATCAGTGATAAAACACATTGGTAGCTTATTATCACGAGATTTTTAACATGAACCTACACTTTTGTCAGCTTTCACAGAATTCTTGTATAAACCATAGCTATGTTACGTGTGTGTATATGCAGGTGTAAAATCCTGTGGAGTAAGCAGCTTATTGTTTACTCTGACCAATCGTGCCCATGAGACAGAGCTGAGCCGCTGCCAGGACTGATTACAGCACTGAGCCAGAATCAATACCGCCAAACTTCCAGACACAGCCTAATCCTGTCGGCCTGCAGAACCCCGAGTGCGGCAGAGGCCATCACAGCGAGCAGTAATTATTACACGGGAACAGCAGGCTCACCTCTGCACATGCTTCCGCATTGAATCGATATGAAAACCGAGCTGGAACTGCCGTTTACAGTAAAGTCCAAAATGAAATGTACATGGTATTCCCCATTCGGAGAGATTTTTCAATTACCCATGACATCTGGTGTCTGTTTGCGTCTACGTACTGTTTTGCGCTTGGGCTGTGACCCTGATTCAGCCAACACGTTTCCTAAAACCACTCCAGCTTCTCAATAGGATACAATAATGACGGATAAACAGGCTTTAAGATGAATAGCCGAATAATAACTTAGGCAGTTGCATCCTAACATGGGTTGGTACCCCCTGGTGTAGTCAACTGGAGTGACATTACAAGTAGACTAAGGGGTGAAGAGGTGAGGACAGTCATGGCCACTGGGGGGGTCAGGCGAATGTTCAGGGCTGTCATGAAAATAAGCATAAAATTCCTCCACCCTCCTTCCCCCTAAGCTCTGGTTAATAACATATCATTTACCATCTTACTTTTTGACTCCCCCATAGATACCCCTGGGTTTAAGGGTCTAGTTTAGAAGTAAACCAGAAGAATGCATTCCATATTCTAAACATAAGCTTGGCACGGTGGTGTAGTGGTTAGCACTGACACCTTGCACCACCAGGTTCTGGGTTCGAATCCCGCCTTAGTGTCTGTGTGCATGTAGTTAGCATGTACTCTCCCCATTTTTGGCAGGTACGCCAGTTTCCTCCCACAGTCCAAAGATATGCAGATTAGTCTAACTGGCATTCTAAAATTACCTGTAGTTTGTGTGTGAATATGAGTTTCTGTGTTCCTTGGAATGGATTGGATCCCGGTGCAGGGTGAACCCAGCCTTGTGCCCTAAGTCTCCTAGGATAGAATCCAGGCCCCCCATGACCCTGTATACAAGATACCATAAAGGTAGAAAATTTCTCAGTACTCTGGAGCCATGATTCGATTGTCTGACTGATTAACATCAAAAACGCCGGCCTCCCAGGAACTCCTTTAAACATGTGGAAATGTCTTGGAGCAAGGTCAGGACTGTACGGGGGATGTAGCAAAAACTCCCAGCCGAGTTCCTGTAACGTGCAAGTGGTGTTGGTGAACAATCGTGTGTACAGTTCACATAGACAGATGCGTCGACATAGATTTTTAAGGATCGGGTGTTCCACTGGCTGAATGTTCACCGGAACGACTGGAGTGGGCTTCAAGTCACCTTAGCCGGAAATATCATTCATGAACGTACGGAATTACTTAAACTGTTCGTGCCCTTCAAATGTTTTACTACTAAACTACTTACAGTCTCATCACCGTACTGTGCTTGAAGTCGTCTGTAAATGTCAATCACCTTCATTCACCAAAAATTTCATGACAAGTCACATTCATGAACATCATTCTTAATGCACAAGGATAAAAGTGTTTAACTTGTAAGGGTTTCAGGACAAAAGTCCAAAACCAGGACTAGCTGAGATCGAGTCAATACTGAGAGTTAGGTTGGTCGAAATCAGAAGGAAACTAAATGAAAATCATTAAATCCATAAAAGAGAGAAAGTTGTTACATTAAGTAGTTAGCTTAGTTAATGCACAGTACCGGTGATTACGCTGTTTTCAAGAAGAAGGAACACACACAGTTACTTTTACAAACTACAAGGTCAAGACTGTACAGTATATAGCAAGACTAATGCCTAAATCCACAACTGGTAATAAGCCTGATGATACAAATCCAAGCTGAAACACACAAAAGAAACATCTGTAACACCAGCCTCTTAAAATCAAGACTAGATCTCCAAAGATGGAACAGCATGGAGGTGAAAAAATGTTTCATATTTTTTCTTACAGTGCCATCCAGATTTCTATTTCTTACAAACCAATTACTAAATAAAGACTAATGTTATACCACTTGACTCTTTAACACTTTTCGCATGTATTTTGTCTTGGCTCGATTTCGCATTCCTTGTGCCAGAACCCTCGGAGTTTCTACAACGCCTTGTCTCCGATCCCATCTCCACACCATGAATAAAACAGCAGTTGCCCCGAGGAACATTTCCTGTCTCCATCTCTTACTGTTTATGCGTAAACAGGCTTTCATTGTTTCTCCACCGGAGCCTTTTAACGCTCCTTTGTCTGGGGTTTGTGAAGAATTTCCAGACGGATTACAGTACTGTACTTGCAAAATGTAGCAGAGGGAGATCCCGAGTCAAACCCCAGGATCAAATTATTCTCATTCGTTCTATTGTAGCTGATCCTCAGTTTGAAACATTATTACATTTAGGCATTTGACACTCTTATCCAGAGCGACTTACATTTTTATCTCATTACACATCTGAGAAGTAGAGGATTAAGGGCCTTGCTCAAGGGCCCAACAGTGGCAACTTGGTGGTTGTGGGATTTGAACCTGGGATTTTCCAAACCGTAGTCCAACGCCTTAACCACTGAGCTACCCCTGGCCCCCGGGGTAGTAGGTATAGTACTGTAGGTAGTAGGTATATAAAGTAGGTATATACGCTTCAGACATTACACAGATATTTTTCCTTGTATTGTGTTCACTTGTATGATTCAAATGGAAAAGTCTAGTCCTAAGCCTGATCCCTGAGACTGAATTTCAACTTCGTGGATGAAATGTGGTCAGAAAAAAATCATGAATAGGGATCACTTTAACGCTTGGTGAAGTTGCATCATATAAACCAAACAGTAAAAACCAGAGCTATGTTTAATAGTGAAAGTAAGAGCATTTTTATGGTCCACACACACACAATGTGATGAGATTACGTCTCAGGATTGGGAATAAACAGCTGTGTGTCCATAAGAATCACTTGTTAGTGAGACTCATAAGAAAAAAAAGGCTTCAGTTTGCTAGGGAGCATAAAGATTGGAGCCTATTCCAGAGTGATGGGCGCGTCAGGGTGAGAAGGGAAGCTCATGAAGCGATTATGCATAGTGTCCACTGTACAAGCGTCTGGACACTGTGTTGATCTGGGGTCACTTCAGTTGATCAGGTCTAGACTCTAGACAAAAAAGTCAGCTGATGACCTGAATATACTGAATGACCTGGTTTATCACATCTATGGAGTTTTTCTTTTCCTGATGGAACAGATATATTCCAGGACATGGTCAAATGAAATATTTGACTATTTACTCATGTTCATTTTCATTATACCAGATGGCACATTACATGGTACAGATTATAATAGGTGGCACAGTGGTTAGCCCAATGTCCTTGCACCTCCTGGGTCTGGATTCGATTCCCACCTAAGGGGTCTATGTGTGTGGAGTTTGCATGTTCTTCCCGGAATGGGTGGGTTTCCTCCTGGTACCCTCCGGTATCCTTCCACAGTCCAGTGCATGAGTGTGAATGAGTGTGTATGCCCTGCGATGGACTGGCACCCTGCTCAGGGGGTACCCTGCTTTGTGCCCCCAGGGATAGGCTCAAGGCCCCCTGTGACCCTGTACAGGAGAAGAGGTAACAAATGAATGAATCAGATTACATTTGACAGTGAAGAAAAATGTTAAAAAATTTCTTCTTCTTGAGTTTGTATTATGTATTCCTGAGTCTTTTGGGGGGATTAAAGGGAAACACACATACTCGAGTACAATTTGTCAACCTCGGAAGCATAGCTATACACTGATGATTTTAATAATCTGAATGTTGTGCTTAGAAAATTGACACATATGTAACATGAATTCAAATTAAATTATATATATATATATATATATATATATATAAATAATGTCCTTTATTGACATTCTACTACACTGATTTTGATGTCTTGCTTATTTTTAACGAGCAAATACAGGAACACACAGGACGCAGCCAAATATGATATTACACTTTAAATGCTGCTGAAACTGACTGAATAAACTGTGATAATATTCTTTAATCCTGTACTTTCCTGACTTCAGGCCAGTCACATGATAAGGAATTGAATTTACTTCTACAGAGAGGAACCATTACTCCAGCAGGAGCGTCGGTGCCTGGGGAGGCTGTTCAACCAAGCATCGCATTACAGTAAAGTAACTTGACAGAAAACAGATGCCGTGTGGTGGGTTGCAGAGGGTTGTGATGTGTTGTGTTGCGTTGTGTCGTCCGCATAGCGTGCTCCAGATGGCATAGAAACCTGAACACCAGCTCCAGCTTCAAGTGAGCATCCAAATTTCGACGATTAACCTACCGCTGCGGGCCAACGCGCCCAAATCTTAAAGTTTCCATGAGCTCGTCCATCACGGGTGTCGAACCCTGACCTCGTTTTACGAGACCCTCCACGGCTCCCTGCGGATTTCCGTATGATCTGGGATCGACTGCAATGTTTCGGCTCTCTCAGGAGGTCCAATCGTTCTAAAAATAAAGGTGTTAGTGAGCGCGGCTCGCTGTAGCACACAGACAGATGTTTGTGGGATACGTGACTCACATTACACCCGTGTCATCACCACGCTGCCGTCGAAACCGCGCAGTATAAATGAAATAATCAACATGGCGCCTGGGGGAGAATCGGGCTTTTACATCTTTAAAAGGAGCTAGCAGAAAAAAAACGACGTGGAGATTAGTGTAGGTGTCGTAATCCTTCAGAGGAACAAAAGTGAAAGCCCCTGGTGCCTGTAATTACTGCCGATTTCAGCGTACAGCTTTCTTGTGTGGAGGAGAAAACTAATCATGCCATAATGAGAGCGATGCTAGGAAATTAAACAAAGCCAAAATTTATGTAATACCACACTGAGCGCGAGGAGAGTCCTTTTCTTTTCATTTTTTTTATTAGGATTTAGCATTCACTTAGGGGAAACTTGTGTTTAAAAGTAAAGTATCCATGGATGTGTGAAAATGATGATCTAGCAGTATCTCTATACCATGGGTATGCCTCGTTAACAATGACATGATGTATTGTATAAATCTACAATATGCAAGATTTAACACACACACACACGTCCTTCTGCAATCCACAACTACTTGCCCGCCAGGTATAAAATAAGAAAAGACTTTATTAATCCTGGAGGAGTTTTTTGTGTCTCCAAGAGCAAAGAGAGTAAGAAATAATAGACACAATGAAATGAAGTAATAAATAAAGTCAAATAAAAATACAAAGTCCACAAACTGGACATGAGATAGACAAAAAAGTAGTATGCCACAACCGATAGCCTTAAGAATAGCAGAAACCAGATGTGGAAAATGATGTAGAATTTACATAACAACAGTGACGAGTGATATTGCGCATGATATCGCTAAATGATATGCCACATAATATAAAAATGATAACGAGAGAGAACTTGCTTAGAATATTAATGTTTAATGGTTAAGCACAGAAATAAATAAGAAGTAAAAAAAAAAAAAAGTAAAAAGAAAAAACAAACACAACAACACGGAACAGCTCTGGCAGACAGCCACCGGAGGCAGTGGCACAAGTGCTAGCAAGGCTAGCATGATTTTGTAGCTAGTATTTCCCTTTTTAATTTAACAACATCCAATCAAATGTAAAAAAAATTAAAAAGCCTTATCATAACAGCAGAAATCATTTTGTACATCACTAAAATGAGCTACGTTAGCTAGCCTGCTAGTTTAGCAAACAGGATCAGCTTTGCTAATACCCATACTGCAAAAAACGACGTTAGCAAGTGAAATATTCTTTCATTTAGCCGAACCTATCTATAATTCCTTAAAATAAGATTACAACAAACCAAATATAAGATTATTAAGCGTATTTCTAGTCAAATGTGGAAAAATAAATACATTTCTAAAAACTAGCAACATTTTCTGCACATTCTTCACTCCCAATTTTAGCAATGTTTGAATAGAAATGTTTATTCTAATGTTTACGAATGTAATCAGGAAAAAGGTCCAACTAATCAATAGTGCTCGTTACAGTGAGATGCTTATTAAAGAGCTGAAGCCTGTTTGGTCCCCTGACTTCGTCGACGAGGACGAAGAGTCATTTCTGATGAAGAAGTGAAGACAGCGGTGCATCCGTGGCCCAAAACATTTTTTAACGAGGGAACACGAAAGCTTGTTGTCAGATGGACAAAGTCTATTCGAAAGCAAGGAGATTTTGTTAAAAAAAAAAAACGATGGATTTGTCTTTTCTAAAAGTGAATTAAAACAGATTCCACACGCAGAGTGCGGATAATTTTTGACTCACCCTCGTATGTTTAAGATGCAGCATTTTCACTTGCTAAGATATGTAATGTTTTTGCAGGGGGTGCCCCAGTAAAATTTCAAATTCGAGTTTCAACAAGCTCCTACTGTATATTTATCAGTGGATCAATTTTGATTGGCAATAAGAGGAAGGATTCGTCTTTTCAATCCATAAAGCACAAGCCGAGGCGATCCGGGTCGTTACACGGATCGGGATCAAAAAACAAGAATCATGATTGATGTATGATACCGTGACAGGACTAAAGAAATATTTATAAATAATACTGGAGCTATAATCTTATTTCGACTCAAGCCTTACTGACTCCTGTAATCAGTATGTATACCACATTAGCAGGTTTTACACATGCAAAAAAACGTATGATTTGAGTAACGTAGAGCTTTTTGTCTAGCAACACCCCTGGTATATTCACTTTAATCACTTTGCAAATCTGCTCAAGGCGAGAGAAAACCAATAAAATCTCCACAAATCTAGTCATAAAATACTGCCGTGTTCACTCTTGTCTCAGATTTTTTTCTAAATCTGCATCCTGTTTGATGTTTTCAGGCTGAGATGAGTATAAATGATGCCGTGTGTACTGTATATATATGTGTGTGTGTGTGTGTGGATTGGCTTTTCCACAGTCTGCCAGGAATAAGAGCTGTGTGGTTAATATGATATATATGTACATATTTTACTGGCTCATACATGAAACAATCGTCTAGAAACACGAAATAATAATAATAATAATAAAACATAAATAAAAATCCACACCACATAGCACGGATACACGTCAGATTTGTCGAAGTCAGTGATTTATCTAGATCTTAAGAAAACCTTTTTATGGATTTTCTCAGGCACATAAAGAGCTTACGGTGAAGTTTATCAATACGCCTGATCCATAATTCATGAACTGTTATAAAAGGAGAACTACCTCGTCGTTATATCATTTACACAGACAGCGCTTTGATGCTCGTACAAAAGGATGCTGTGATGTTCTTACAAAAGGATGTCAGGGCTGAGCCTGGTCTCATCTGGGGCAAAGAAAATACTCAGAGCTTTGCTTTCACTTCGAAACAGTAATGGTAGCGTAGTGATTAAGGTATTGGTCCCTTGGGATATGGAAGGTCGTGTGTTTAAATCCCACAACCACAAGAAATGGCTCAGGGGTATCCTGTCTCAATAGGTCACTTTGGACAAAAGCATCAGTTGTGGATCAATTGCACAGCACTATACCTCATGTTTATGTGTGCAGGTTTGCTAAATGGTAGGCACTACAGTTTTGTATTATTTTTCAAGATATATATATTTTATAAATATACAGTAATCAAATGGTGCTTTCTGGACCTTTTCTGGATGTTCTCAATGCACGTCTGCTTTTTATACACCAATAGTCATAACACTAGCCCTGAGATCACCAAACTTGAAACATGAAGCAATCTGACACACTGAAGATTTATATTTACATTCCAACAACTGGCAAACGCCCTTATTTAGAGTTACTTACATTTTTATCTCATTATACATCTGAGCAGTTGAGGATTAAGGGCCTTGCTCAAGGGCCCAACGGTGGCAACTTGGTGGTTGTGGGGTCTAAACCTGGAACCTTCCGATCAATAGTCCAATGCTGTAACCACTGAGCTACCCCTGCCCAAACCAATCACATCTCCCAGCAGCACCCCGTACCTGAAATTGTGCACACCATGGTTACACTGTTTCCATGAGGCACTATGTGGACCGTCCCCATACCTAAAAGCTATGTTCAGATTTTCAGGCAACATTACAAAAAACAAAATATAAAAAACATAATTGTGAAAAATACCAATTATTTACCAACAAGTTACTCCATCCATCCATCCATCCAGGAACCTCTGTAGTCCAACCAGGGATTGTGGCGACTAATGGTGACCAACGTATTTATTCCAATTTTTACTGTGGTAGGACCACCGGTCAACATTCACACACACACACACACACACACACACACATTTTGAGCAATTTGGGAACGTCAATTAGCCTAATCTGCATGTCTTTGAACTGTGGGAGGAAACTGAACTACCTGGAAGAAACCCACCAATCACGGGGAGAACATGCAAACTCCATGCACACAGACCCTGAAGCAGGAATTGAACCTGCTTAGTACTAAACACTATGCTACCAATGCCACCCAACAAGTTACTGTTGATCCGTTAACATACGGGTTGCAAGTGCAGTAGTGGGAAATGCTCATTCCGGTGATTTTTAAAGAGATCTCGATTTGAAGATTGATGTCTTTTTTTCTTCAGCCCACAAATTTTAATCAAATAGCATGGATCGTTTATGCATCGACAGCATATTCCAACCTCCCGTTCCCAGCATTCTTGAGATCTGCCTGAACAGATTTGAAAGAAGAAGGCTGAGGTGTTAGGATACATCTTAACCATTAGACTGAGTTGTGAACATGTAGATTAGACGTCTAGAAGTCTGACTTGTGTGTGATTGTACTGAGGCACACCTGACCGGTTGGGATTAGGTTTTTGAAAGTTAGAATTAATTTGTTAATTACATTTAGGCATTTGGCAGATGCTCTTATCCAGAGCGACTTACATGGTTATCTCATTACACATCTGAGCAGTTGAGGGTTAAGGGCCTTGTTCAAGGGCCCAACAGGGACAAGGGGAGGTTCAGGGGATTTGAACCTGGGAGCTTCTGAACCATAGTCCAGTGCCCTAACCACTGAGTTAACCCTGACCTCATACTATTCGTTATCATTCAAATGAGGATGGGTTCCCTACTGAATCTGGTTCCTCTTAGGGTTCCTTCCTCATTGGCATCTCAGGGAGTTTTTCCTTGCCACATTCACCCTCAGCTTTCTCATAAGGGACAAACTAATGGCTGTAGTCTATACTTTTTTTTTGTTCTAATAAATATTTAATTAGATAATAAATTCTGTAAAACTGCTTTGCGACAGTGACCATTGTTAAAAGCGCTAAACAAATAAAATGGAATTGTATTGAAGATTGATAAAATGACGGGATCACGTTGCGTAAATGCCCCTAAATTGCAAAAATGATTCAAAACAATATTAATACCAAACCGATGGCCTAAGAGGGGACTCAATCTTTGGTCACTACAGTGAGAGGAATGCTGCTGTTGAGGCTAGTAAATGCAAAAACTGAACAATGAGCACCACAAACACCATATTCCATCTAGGAACCTCCGTAGAAAGACAAATGTAGAGACCAATGGTGATTAGTGTCCACTGTATTTATTCCCCTTTTTACGACCGTGGACCATGGTAGGACCTCCGTTCAACATTCACAGAAGCGTTCACACACTACAGGCAATTTGGGAACGCCAATTAGCCTAATCTGCATGTCTTTGGACTGTGGGAAAAAACCGGAGCACCTGGAGGAAACCCAACAAGCACGGGGAGAACATGCAAATTCCATGCACACAGAGCCCGAGGCGAGAATTGAACCCAGACCCTGGAGGTGCAAGGAAACATTGCTAACCACTAAGCCACCGCACCACCAAACACCATAGTACAGTAGAGCTACTGAAGGATGCACCTCATGTTAATAATTTCTGAAAGAAAATGAAGAGGTAACATTACAACAAGAGATGCACGACATGAGATACACACGCTGTGTGTGGGAAGCTGTTGTTAGAAACGTAATGGACCATGGATGTGGTCGGAATGTAGTCGATGGGTTTGGGTCATTTATTCAACATTATCTCAACCAGTGTTAGAATAATCACAGCACAAGAATAAGGATTAATACACAATTCTTCCTAAGAATGAGGGACTGGAGGGATGTAGAAAGCAGCGTCTCTGAGTAACAGAGCGATTGTCTTTGTCTTTCCTGTCACTTAAAAAAGAAAAAGATGGACTGTGTTATTGTATCCTGTATTACTCTTAGACACTGTTGTGCGATGAAGGTCTCCGGTCTAGTTATAGTGTCTTAGAAATAGATTGGAATGGATTGAATGAGCGGTGTCGTGATCTAGCAGAATTTGTCTTACTGTAGTCAGCGTTTATTGAACTCCTTAATAACTTGTAAATATTTTTATTATGTAACTCCTGACTAAGAAGTCTATTTTGATTTCCACACTCCATTAAAACCATTTTCTTTTTATTTTTAAGACAGATGGCTTTTTTTTTGGTGTGTGTGTGCTGGCACAGGTGTAATTTGCTGCTCTTACTGCTGGCCCTGACATATGGTGATCGGGTCCATTAGAGCCTGCTCTCGTGTGTTTTCCCTGAGTGTGGCCAGAAAGAACAGGGACACGGCTGTGCTAATGCGAGTGTCACAGGGTTGTGACATCAAATGGTTTGACAAGTCAAACCTGGACTTGTGATGAAATTTCTGGTGAACGAAGTCATAAAACAGATTGACGTTTACAGAAGACTTTGCACACAGTACGGTGATGAGACTCTTTTGAACGTTTTAAAGAGGACCATACGTCCTTGAATGACGATCCAGCGAGTAGAACACCTGATCCTTGAAAATCAAAGAGATACATCTGTGTGTGTGAACTGCACACACAATCATTCACTTGCACGTTACAGGAACTCGGCTGGGAATCCTGACCTCACTCCAAGACATTTCCGCACGTAAAGGAATTCCTGGGAGGCCAGCGTTCCAGACGTGAATCAGACACGCAGTCGGATGATGACTCTGGCGTACTGAGAAACCTTTCTATCTTGATTTTGACTTGAACGTCCGGAGTATGTGGCATAGAGTGTGTCAGTGCATCCTTTGCACGTACACATCAGCATTCAATCAGTATAAAAGCCGGCTTGTGCTTGCAGTAAAACATCTCCGTCTTTACACCCTGCCTCTTTAACTCCTGATAGTTCAGTTATCTTCCGTCTACAGCAAATGATTTACATCAAAAACTAAAATATCCAACGAGCCCTTGAGAAAACAGTTTTTCCAAGAAGACATTTTCCCCCCCTACTTCTGTATTTAATGTTTTGAAAGGATGCAACGTTATGTGTTAATGGAGACGGTCTAGGCTCATTTCAGAACTTTAAATTACTTTTAAAACATCTCTTTGTGCTTTGTGTATGATGAATCCAGCCTCTTTTACAAAACTAATTTCACCCCTGGGCGACTTTATATCCTCCAACTCTCTCTCTCTCTCTCTCTCTCTCTCTCTCTCTCTCTCTCTCTCACACACACACCTCAGTACTGAATCTCTTGTGGTGGTTAAACCAAAATACAATGGAAGTTTCTTTCCTTTATTGCAACACCGGTGTAATATCTTCGCTGGTAGAACCTCCGCTCAGCTTGTCATCTGCTGAAAGCACCAACACAGGAGCATTAATCAATGTTAAACCCCCAACTCCCTTCACGTTCCAGGATTTAAGGGTCCCAAGTGTCGGTGGAAGTGATTCATCACTTGTCCATAATTCAGGATGTCATGTTTTTACACACAAAGAGGGTCAGTGAAGGAAAAAAAAAAAAAAAAAAGATCAATAAGTGAACGTGTAACATGTGAACCCCAATCAGTCCTGGTCATTGAGGTCAGACATGACCCTAATGTACTAATCTGCTAAAAAGTGAAAGTGCTGATGGGAGATGCCGGACGCTTGAGCTCTCTCAGCACAGCACGGGTCCTGGAGAAGAAACTCGAGCTGGGATGGAGGATGAAGGGCATGCATGATCGAAGACTACAGGATTTTCTGCTCTTCTGATTTAACTTTCTTTCTCAAAACCACAACAAAACCTCAGCCGCTGCTGCGCTTTTCCGATTATGAGTTGAATATTTACGCAAAAGTGACATGACAATACTGTAGGAACATTTTCCCCATTCGTCCAGTCAGATCACATTATCTAAATGTTAGACGAACTATCCTGAATGCCAGCTTTAATAATGTTCACCTGGAAAAGCTGACAATATTATTATAAATAAGCAACAAACCACTTTGTGTCATGTTTTTGGGGGAGGGACAAGCATTTACTGTACAATGCTAGCTAACCATGCTAATAGCTTTTATTTAAGTGCTGGTTGTAGCTAGCAAGCTTGTTAGCAAATCTGGCTACTGGTGACAACAGTAATGTTATAGTCAAAGTCTGCTAGTTGGCTATCACAGTAGTTCATGATAATATAATATAACAGCTAGCTATGTTGACTAGCTTGGTAAAAACAATGCTACTGTAGATACTAAAAATGAAACAGTTAGCACTGGAGAAGTAACATTTAGCCAGCTAACGTTTCAAGAGTGTTGTGATTAATATACAGTTATAGACTTTTATTTGATAGATTTTTTATAAAGCCTTGCTTCATTAGCAATGTGATAGCAAAACCCTCAGGAAAGCAAATGTCTTAGCACGAAAATGTCAAGATTTTTTTTTTTTTTTTTTTTTTACAAAATGTCTTCCCCTTTGCTTGTAAGACTAAAATCATTTTTCTTATTAAAGTCAGCAGGTCACACCGCTCCCTGTGCGAACACTGATGAAAAGTTATTTTACTTAACCTTATTTAGTTATTTATTTATTTATTTATTTTTGCTTGATGCAATTACTCGCTTTTAAAATGAAAAGGTCTCGGGAACAGGTGAGACAGACAGATTATTCATCTCAAATTTGAGCTGCTTCACATCCGAGGTTCATTTCCGATGTCTGATTGATCTGAGAGAGAGAGAGAGAGAGAGAGAGAGACCGGACGCTTCCTTTTGAAACAGGAAGTCGGGGTGACGACATTTACACGACATCTGATAACAGTTGGGTTTTGCCAAAAATAAATAGATCATTAATGAAACATTCACATTATATAAAGGGAGTGCCATTGTGCTGAATATCGGCATGGCTGTGATGTGGCACTCTCGTCCAATCAGATTACTCGGTTGGACCTAACCACTGTATAATATTTACAAAATAATAAAATATATACATATAGACATCTGATTTAAATTCTGTGTTATTTATTGTTTATCTGTTCTATTATTCAACCAGAGTGTATTTATTATATGTATCATCATTAGTTTAATAATGGCAAAAGGAAAGCTATCAATGGAGAATCATCAGCGTCAAACAGTCAGAACGCAGGCTTAACAATTTACTCTTTGCACTTGATTGCTTTATGTGGATGTGGATGGATTATCCCCCTGCACTGTACTGCTGAAAGGGCACGAACATAGAACTGTTCTGTTTATGAAATAAAATTATATTGTTATAGAGAAATATTGTTAAGGAGTGTCGTGTGTTGATCAAATATTTGTTTAAAGGTTTGCTTGGGGAGAAGGAGATTGTCAAATTTCAAACTGGGGCATGGCGTGACCTACTTAGGTTTGGGAAGACACAAACCCCAGAGGTGAGACAAATACACTTTAGAAAGCATTTAACTGAACAAAGAGAAGACTGGTGCAAAAAAAAGAAAAAAATTCTTAAAGAGACAAACTGAAAAAAAAAAAGAAACAACACAAAACCAATATCTCCCAATGCTTTCTTTCTTTTCGTTTCCGAAACCCCATTTTCACTCATTAAAGTAACGAGGTCTTTCTTGCGGAAAGTGAAGAGCCTGTGTCAGTCCCACAAGGGTGTTATTGATTACAGGCTGGGCCCCGTATTGATCGGTAGGACAGTTAGACTTCCATTAGACTGACAGAAGAGCCAGGATGCCAGAAAACCTGTTCTGTCCGCTGGGAGCAAAAACACTTATCCTCTCTGCCAGACCATCAGAACCTCAGATCCTCAGGGATTACTCAGATAAAGCTTTCAGCAGCAGGCGCAACGACAAGAACGAGGAGCACCAAAACCATAGGGATAGAAATGTCACATTGTATTATGTACTATAATAAAGTACAGTATACTATACAGTATCCATTAACTGAACGGCAGATACTGTATCTCTGAGACATTCCTCCTCAGTGGATGTATAGTTCGACGTTAATTGGCACTAGATCTTCGGAGCATGTGTGACAGCATGTGTTACGGGTCGGCGTGTCCGACAGGCTAGGGTAAACACCACGGTCTGGAGCTGGTGTGAATATGACAGTGATGGAGTGGCAGAGTGTGGCCTCAAGGACACATTCAGCTCTGATGCAGTGCTTTGGCTTTGGTTTAGAGAGAATCTGCTCCAAAAGGGTGAAAAACAGGGCATTAAGGTGACTTTTATGCAGTAAACAAGGGCTGATATAATTGGCATGTTCTAAACTGGAAGATTTTTTTTTCGAGACAAAACCTGCAAATTCTGATTCCTTAACCTCAGCAAGCTTCCGGCAAAAAATATCACTCGTCTGATTTTGTACCAGTATTCATATCAGTAAATATTCTAATTTCATCCTGGGTTGATACAACAATTGGTCATAACATCATGACTACTCGCCTGCCAAAACACATTTGACCCTGTCAAGACATAGACTCGATTTAACCTCTGATGGTCTGCTGAGGTATCTGGCACCAAGCCGGTGGTAGCAGACCCTTTAAGTCCTGTAAAGCTGGGATGTATAGTCTCCATGGATCAGACTTGTCTTTCCTGCATGTATCGAGAGATGCTTGATTGGATTGAGAATTTGGCGGTCGAGACAACACTATAAACTCGTTGTTGAAGGTGAAGTTCCTCAAACCGCTCTGGAACCATTTTTCGCAATATGTCATGGAGCATTATCCTGCTGAAAGCCACCACTGCCATCAGGGATGTAGGTATCTGGTTTGCAGCAATGTTTAGGTAGGTGGTACGTGTCAAAGTTACATCCACATGATGATCCGGCAGGACCCGAGGTTTCCCAGCAAAACATTGCATCCGCCAGCTCGCCTCCTTCCCATAGTGCATCCTGGTGCCATCTTTACCCCACACATGATTTCTCAGGTCAGGCCACCTACTTCCATTGCTCAATGGTCCAGTTCTGATTGCTCACTTGTCCATAGTAGGAGCTTTTGGCAGTGGTCACGAGTCACCAAGGGGACTCATCAATTCTCTTTCCGGCTCAGACTGCATTGGTTAAGCTTATGGTGATAAACGAACGACATGGGAAACCTTGCAGGCTCGAAACAGATGAACTAGTTTCCTGTACAGAATTGAACGAGTCATTCCCTGAGACGACTCGTTCTTCTCAGGTTACACTTAAGATTTGTTTGACATGAATGAAACGTTGAGGAATATCCCAACACTACTGTGTGTGCTGACCACCATTCACATTTTCAGCAGTTTGTCCTCCATTAGCTCTTCTATTCTATCCCTACGTGCATTAGTGAGCCTTGACCGCGCATGACCTTGTGGCCGGTTCACTGGTTTTCCTTCCTTGGATCACTTTTGGTATGTCCTGACCACTGCAGACCACAAACATCCCACAAGAGCTGGAGTTTTGGAGACACTCAGACCCAGTCATCACGATCACAATGTGGCCCTTATTAAAGTCGCTCAAATCCTTACGCTTGCCCATTTTTTTTTAGCTTCCAGCACATCAACTTCAGGGACGAAATGTCCAATTGTCATAATGTTATGGCTGATCGTTATGGCTGAGCATTACTCCACTGACATCCTACACTTACCTTTACTTACAAACATTTCCGAAAACTAAGGTTTGTGTATTGCAAAAAACACATACACAATTAATTTAAACTCTCAAAAAAATATGCAGAATCGAACTTAATTTAAGAGGACATGCGTCATGAGCGACATACTGTAGTAGACCAGATCCGTCCCTGCATGTTAATGAATATGCAGTCTGAGACGTTTCTACCTAGTGCACTCTATGCAAGTTCAACACAGAGTCTGCAGATTACTGAAGCATGGATGAGCTCCGAGGACTAATAACGCACGTGTTGAGAGCCCGCTGATATCTTTATTAACGGGAGTCTGTAGTCGTTTCCTGTGATTTCATTATCCCGGTGTTTGTTTAAGGGCTGGATCTGACGCTCTGCTGATAAACGAGACGACGGCTCTCTCAGCACAATCACAGCTGCGGGATATCAGCTCTGCCATTCAGCACCTCTGACAAGCAGCTGTCCCAGCATGCACCAGGAGGAAGGGAGGGTGAGCAACTGTAGCGTGACGAGAGGATCTGACGCAGCTGAAAGTGGCAGCGTTTAAACGGCGTGTCACTACAGTCTTAGTTCTCTCTCTCTCGTCTTGTGCTGTCCAGCCAATATACAGTATATATCCAGATGATCGCTCGTTTAATTAAATAGTTGTCATCTGTGATGGCTTCTTTATGTATAAAAACCACAATGATCTCATATGAAAGTTACAGAACGAACAGATGAGCAGGATAAAGCAGGATAAGATGATAAGGACTAACGGATTACTTTAGACGTTTAGCGGGAAACCAGCAAAGTTAAAGTGTTTTGTAGAAACTTGGAATGTTTACATGCACGACTTTTTTTATTAATTATTAAACTAAATAGTTTCTATAGTAACAGGGACTTCTCTAACAGACGTGTTACGTAATCCAAGACTACACTCCTTTTCAACAAAAAAAACAAACATTTTTTTGTCAGAGGATGTGGATGTAACTTTTATGGAAGGAGTCTCCAGTGTCAGATTATTTGTAAAAGCCTGATATAAAGCTATAAGTTTTCTTAATGCTTCAGGATAGAGGAGTTTTCACCAGAGATGCTAATGATGATAATGTACAGACTGTTTATAGCTGCTATAACATACGTTTATAACATAACATTAATGAGTAAGGTCATTAAAATAACATTAAATGTATTGCTTATACTATATACTATAGAACGTTTGCCTTAAGAACAAAAATTTTGCAAGATATTTTATTCATCAGTGAAAAGCCAAGAGAAGCAAGTTTACATACTTTTTTGTGTGTGTGTGTTTTTTTTTTTTTTTGCATTCTGTGTAAGATTTAGTGAAGACGTAGCACCGCGGGTCCCAAGAATGTTATCATGTGCGGTAGCAAGAAGAAAATGGATCCGCTTTCAGTTTGGTTTTTAAAGCAGCCGGTGCCGAGAGGAATCATAAATTAAGGTTAAGTGAGATTTAATGTCTATTAATTTCATATTAACTTCATGTACATGTCTTTTCTAAATGTTTTGAGTGTCTGTATATGTAAATATGATAATAGTGTTGGAAATTGGTAACATTGGTAATATTTTTCGGTGGCTGGAACGGATTATCTACATTTACATTATTTCCTATGGGACAATGTGTTTCACAGTACGAAACTTGGCCTTAAGAACTTGCCTCAGGATAAAATTAACAGGCCAAGGAACAACTTTACAAAATAGTTGTACTATTTATAATTACTAGATTGCTGGTTTTATTAAACTGGGACATCGGTTCATCCAGTTTAATACATAGCTGTGTCAGAAACCACATCATGTCCATGTGCATAAATAAACGAGCATAGACAGTGAAAGAGAAAGTGAGAGAGAGAGAGATATAAAGGTCTAGACATTGATGGAATTCCTGTCCCTCTCCCCATGAGACTGTGCAGTCAGGACATCGGCAATCTGTCGAGTTCCTTTCCGTGAGCTTGTGTGCCCTGACTATCAGCATGAACGCCTCTGCGCTGTACTTCTCCCAGGCTGATCGCCGGCTCTGCACTCATGAATCACTCCACCAGCTGCTAGCGGCGCTTGACAGCCGCTGGGTTCGCAGCACCAAGACGGGAATGCTGGACTTTGCACTTTTTCCTTTTGCTAAGTGGAACATCCATCCTGGCGACATAACACACTTCAGGCTACACGACTGTGTAAACTAATGACACTGACTGATCGAGTCTTCATTCGCTCAGCACACAGAGTGTTAAATCTTTGTCCAATCAGAATGCAAATTAGTGTTGTGGATGCTAATAGAAATTAGCAACCTGATTAATTATCTTGTTGCACATTGTTCACACAGGATCATCCAGCTGTTCGGTTTGAATACCGGATTAAAAAAGTTTGCTGTTTTTACACATCACATCGAGCTAATTAGTGTTAGCTTGCTAGTAAATAAGATAGCTACCTAGCATTATAATCGCTATGAGAAGCTTATGAGAGTAGCTAGTCAGAGTGCTGTATTCATACCTTATTTATTTAAATAAAAGAAATACATGAAAAAAAATAGAAATTTAAAAAATATTTTTATTACTTACTATACTACAGTATAATACTATACTATTACTATAATATTACTTTAGAATATTTTATTTATTTATCATGTATAAATAAAAACAGTAAATAAAACATTACAGATTAAAATATTTGATCAGAATAGTACTTTATAAAATAATTTTTAATTTATAAATAAGAAATAAAACATCAAAATTTTAAATATTTAAAAAAAAATATTTATAATATTACTTATTTAGAATTTATAAATAAAAAAAGATAAATAAAAGGTGGCAATTCAAAATATTTTTTATTTTTAAATATTATTTTATAATATTTTAAATACAGTATATTGTAGTGTTTGGAACGTATTTTTGATCTAATGAATTAAAACCTATAAAAAGGTTTATAAATGCATTCAAGGTTATACAGTATATATTTAAAGTTAACAATTTATTTATTTTTATTTTTGGAAAATAAGACATCTGTAAAGAACATACTTAAAATATATATATATATATATAAACACTCAGAGTTTCACACATTGTTTTAAATTTTATTTTTTATAAAATTTGGCTTTTTTATTTGCTAAAAATAGGCAATACTTAAATACTTACTTAAAATACAATAAATATTAGTTTAAAATTTATGTTTTCAAAAACACCTTTTGGTATTTTTATTCATGGCGCAAAAAAAAAACTTTTAATGAATTTCATTTTAATGTTTAGTTATTTCAATACACAAGTTATTTGTACCTTTTTATAGAATTATACATCTATATATTTATATATTTGTGATTTATATATTAATGTTAAGTTTAATACATAACAAAAATGTTAAATTAAATTTTATTGTTTAATTTAATGTTCATTTAAAACGAAATTTAATATTGATTAAAAAATGTTTTTAAACATTTTCCTACACACCATAAAAATATTTGTATTAAACATATTTACAATTTATTCAGCAAATAGTGCATGATACTATAGTTTAAAATTTTATAATTTTACAGATTTTACACAAAAAAAATCTATTAAAATTGTTACAAAAAGTAAAAAAGGAATGTAAAGGATTCATTTTAGTTCACAATAAAGAAATTGAAATCAATAAAATTTTATTACATCGCAAAACAAAAAACCCTTAAATGCATTTAAAAGTTCCTTAAAATAAATGTATTCTGTAATATTATTTTTAAATCCACTTTGAATATGTGTTTTGCACAGAATGTCCTGAACAAAACATCTGCACAGATGTTCGGGTTTTCACACATTACAAAATGCCCTGACATTTGATGTTTGTCCAGACAAGAATAAGATTTTTAACGACACTGACAAGTTTCGTGCAAATATATGAGTGAATAATAGTGCATGTAAGCTCGAGACCTCACACACACACACAAAGACACACACAGACAGACACCATCATGTGATGGTCTGTTCATTAGACTGATCACAGAGCTACACATGAGACGGCAGATATGATGAAGTGCTGTCACACGTGAGCCTGGGCTAGAACAACACCCGTTCATTTACTGTATACAGCAGGGAAACCTGGAGCGAGTGTCTGCGTGACACACAAACACACACACACACACACACACACACACACACACACACACACTTCATGCAGTCATAAAGCTTACCTTCATGATGTAGCGCTGTTGTCAGGCTCGGCTGCTTATTCACACACACTTTCTCTCTGCTGCGGGAAGACGTCCAAACAAAAAAGAGTGCACAGTTTTCACTGGAAAGCTGCTACACCCAGGCATGATTCCCTCTCTCTCTCTCTCTCTCTCTCAACATCCCCAGAGGGACCGAGACTCTACAGTTTCTTCTTCAGAAGACACACCCACTAATGTGCATACAGTCCAATGTGGCTCCGTAAATCCTGGATGTTCCTGAGTGTAGTCCATCCTTCATGCTAACCCGAACACACACACACACACACACACACACACACCTTAAAGGAATAAATCCACCATCCTCATAAACCATGCTAGAGTCACATGGGCAAAGAAAAAATCGTTGACCCTACTGTACATACACACTTGGAGGTGACAATACTGCGTGTGTGTGTGTTGGTTTTACTTTTTGATGTCTTGACAATGTTGAGAAGTATTACTACAGTAGCTACATATAAGTTAAGCTAATTAGTTAAACAAAGTAGGCGGCTCGGTGGCTTAGTGGTTAGCACTGTCGGCTTCACACCTCCAGTGTCTGGGTTTGATTCCCACCTGTGTGCATGGAGTTTGCAGGTTTCCTCTGGGTTCTCCGGTTTCCTCACACAGTCCAAAGACATGCAGTCGGCTAATTGCTGTTTTCCCAAATTTGCCTGTATTGTGTGTGACTGTTGACCAGAAAAATGGGAATAAATACAATATCATCACCATACAATGGTAAAGCCATACATTGGCCTCCACGGTCCCTAGTTAGACCATCCTAGATGGATGGATTGAGTTACACATTCAATTAAAAATGCAGTAATCAAAGTGAAAAAAAAGTTTTCCTCTACACACTGCTGCACTAGGCTTTGTGCAAGCTTTAGCATATGATTAGATTAGCAAAACAGACTAGCTTTACTAGCTACGTACGTACAAAAAGAGATGCAGTTTGGAACTAAAGCCGAGAGGTGGGATGTAAAGAAATGTTGCATTACCCTATCACAGGAAATCGTTTGAGTTATTTGATTCGTCTCTTTAGCCTCGTACGTAATTTTACAAACGTACACATTTCAATACATTATTTTATATAATTTATTATACTTAGGAGGGTGTGAATTTTTTAGTTTTGGTCTTACACATCCAACACTAGAGACTAGCTAGCTAGTAACATGATCACATCTAAAACTGAAACAAGAACGTTGTCGTTAATTCCAATTACAGCGTTCAGTTTTTAACAGGAATTTTTTCTCGCTTTTGTAGTTCACGGACACCTTTTATCATCTTCGGACGACATCATAGTAACCTAAATTAATTACCTCAGACAGTTTAATTAATAGCTATATTAAATATCGATTCCTTTCCCACCAGGTTGCGGCGCTCTGCAACTCATCGATACATAAAACATGATACTCTGCACTAAACAAGGGGGCAACCAACCGCTGGTTCTGAAAAATGAAGCCAAGGCACGCAAGTGCAGTTCCTTGAATGACCACTAGAGGCTGCCTCCAAAAGTGAATCAATCCCCATAGAGCCCTCATGTTATAAAAAAAAAGGGCAACTATACAACAAAAAATAAACATGTTTACAGCCAGGTACAAAATTTTTTTAAAAATAATACCAAAAACGGATTTGGTCTCCATAGCTCAGTGGTTCTCAAAGTGTGGGGCGCGCACGACTAGTGGGGAATACAGACATGACAGGTGGGGCGCAATGAACGGGAGGAAATTAGTGGAAAATAATAGGAAAGTACC